>PVHP010002151.1:0-62485 GCA_004024765.1 Zapus hudsonius
CCCCCCCCAAGGAACCCATGAACCACACAGTCTGAAGTCATGTCCCATGGAAAGCTTTTAGAAGGGTATTTAAAGACTGTAGATAAAGTTTTCCAGGGTCTGGGCCTCCTTAGGGGGCTATCAAGAGACAGTAGGTGACCATATAAATGTTGATTAGGCTGGGTGCAGAGCTCTTTTCAAAGGGGCTTATCAGAGATAGATCCTTCAGATATGTAAAATATTCTCTCAGGTGCTTTAAGGTGTTATCCTGTGTAAGATCCTGTGTAAAAACATTTTCCCAGGCTCAGGGAGCCCCTTCACTAGTTATTACACTTGTCATCACAGAAGCTCTGCGTGTGTGTGTGTGTGTGTGTGTGTGTGTGTGTGTGTGTGTGTGTACTGAACCTGGAGCAAGTCCCAGTGATCCTCCTACCTGTGCAGCCACACGTGGCATCTTTAGTTGGATGGTGGGGCTTGAACTCAGATCCTCATGCTTTAGCTGCAAGTACTCTTAACCCACAGCCCCTGTGACAAGTTTAGCGAGTGTCTACTATGGGTCATGCCTGTGCTAGGCCTTGTTTATAACATGTGCCATCTTTGATCCTCACTCAACATTTTCTCATGACCTCAGAGGGCCTGGGAAAGGCTAGATGGTTTTTCAGTCACGGGTTGGCCTCCTGATCTTGCCCACCGTAGAGGCAGGAAGTGTACTATCTTTCTCAACCTTCATATGAATCTTGGTTAACTCTTCTATAACAAAAGACAGGTGAGACAGCAAAAAGCATAATAGATTTATTGAACCCAAGTTTTCTGTGACATGAGGGCCTGCAGAAATGAAGACACAAGGACCCATGGAAAACCGCATTTAGGCTTAGGTTTGGTAAAGAATGGACAGTCAGGTGGAAATGTGATTCACTGCTCATAGACTGAGGTGGGACAGCACATTAAAAGCATCTGTTTGGATTCTTCTTGGCCTGTCTGCAGCATTCCTTCCTCCTAGAAAAGAGCCAGGACTATTCTGGAATTAGGGTCTTCAAGGGAGTGTGGCTTGCTTTGAGGGAGACCTACTTTGGGGAACAGGAATTCACTCCAGGAACAGACAGAAGGACCAGAGAAGGCCAGAGAGAGTTTGTCTTCAAGGCTCTTCCAACGTCCTTCACTTCAAAGTTCTCAGCAGGCAGAAGCACCATACTTTGGGAAGGGGGGGGTCATTTCCTGAGCCTCATCACCACATATCTGCAGATGTCTGTCCAAAATCCTAAGGTTGGGCCAGCAGGGATGCTTCCCCTCCTCCACTGGACAGACACCTTGGCCATTAGGACTTGAAACAAGGCTGTCTGCCTCCAAATGCTCCCAGCTGCCAGGCTTGGGCTAGTGATTTCACATGTGGGGCTTAAGTTTTCTCCTCTGTCCTCATCATGGGGACCTTGTCAGTAGTACATTTCTACTTGTTATGTGACAGGGAGGATCAGGTAGTGGTTCCAGCAGGGATCTGCAGAGGGCTGTTAGCCCTCTTCCTATGCACCTGGCGGTGCCTGTGGTGGGGGAAATCCTTGGGCCAAAAGTGATGAAGCCCTTGGTCTCCAGAGAACCCCAAGGCTCCACCAGTGGCTCAAATGTACAGAGCCCATGGAGGTGGGGACCAGAGTAGGGAAGGGACATTGGGTAGGAAAGCAATGAGCAAACAGAATTGGCAGCTGCAGCCGGAAGACAATAAGAGGTGCTTGTGCTGGGATCAGGTGGCCTAGGGACACTCAACTGCCTGCCCAGTCACCCCGCATCCTCCCACATGGTCCAGTTCTGTAGGGGCCCAGCCTGCCCTGCCAAGGCATTCTCCATTAGGGCTGTCAGCACTTGATTCACTGAGCAGGTCTCTACTGAACTCAGAGGTGTGCCAGGCCCACAGTGCGCCCTGCAGGAGCTAATAACCCCAGCAACATGAAGGAGGGTCTGCCATGGTTCTTATAGCACACCTGGGTCACCTCAAGAAAGGACAAGACAGGACAACTTCATGTGAGATGGCCTGAGGAGCCTGAGGCAGAGAGAAGGAGGGGTGCAATGGATCCTGAAGGATAGACAGAATGCAGGGCACAGGAAAGGAAGCAGAGAGGAGGATGGCCTGCTTGGGCACTTTGGGGAGTTGAAGCCAGGGCTGTGAGGGTGCAGAGGAGAAGGCAAGGCATGGATATGAGCCTGAGCCTTATGCAGCCCAGAGGCTGGCATGAAAGGGGTCTTGGGTGGAAAGACCTGGGGCTGCATTAGAGAGCAAGGTCAGAAGGTGACTTAGCTAGGCTTCAGGCCAGTCTCGGACTTTCCTTAGATCCCTCTCAGGATTACTGAGCAGGAGCAGCTCGAGGGATGGCCCGTCTCCAGGGATGGTGGCTCTGCTTCTCTGACCCTGACTTGCCCCTGGGGTCCAGACTCCATGTCCACTCCCTCTTTCCTGTCTGCACCTCTTTCCTGCCGGCACCCCTCTCTCCAGGCGCCTCTCTGAGCTCCTGCTCTTGGTCTTCCCGTTGTATCCTTGTTGCCTCCCACCCTGTCATTCTCCCTTCAATTACCATAAAACAGAACAAAGGAATATTTTATTATTTGGTGTCTTTATTAAATCAAGTTTTATGTTCTTTGTTTTTCATTTTTTAAGTGGATGAGTGCCACGCTATATTTTCCCATTAAAAAGCAAAAACTCAGCAGAGTGGCTCTGATGGTTGCATCGTGGCTGTGTCTCTTGGTCAGTGGTTCCAGAGAGAAAAAGATCCCACATGGTCAACCCTCCCCCACAGTCCCCTCTTGGTCACTGTATGCTGAGACCCTTCTTAACCAGAAAAGAGGGGGTCTCAGCATAGACAGTGAACCAGTTTTCTGAGAGGCCCTAGGGCCAGACCTGTCTGTGCTAAGCTGGGTGCCTGAGGCTGGGAAGATAGGCTGTATCCAGGCTGAGCATGGGGGCCCCAGGGCACTCACAGAACCCAGCCCAGGTTCTCTGAACAGGATCCCTGAATTTAGCTAAGTACCAGCCCCTATCTGGGGTAGCCCTACAGGACAGTGGTGTCCCAGGGAGGACAGCCTTGAGATCCTGTCTCAGATACCCTCCACCAGACAGCCAATGGAGACTAATACTACCAGATCTGACCACAGCACTCTGCCTCTACTGGCCTGTGTGTTCACAGGTTACTGTTCACAATGGAAAGTGTAATGACACATGTGTGCACAGGCATGCTCCCCGCTCACACACAAACTCCAAAATATCACATGCACCCATAGACACTAGACATATTCACACATATGCACCAAGAGTTCATTTTGCAAACAGAGAGAGAGAGAGAGGGAGAGGGAGAGAGAGAGAGAGAGAGAGAGAGAGAGAGAGAGAGCGCCAGGGCCTCCAGCCACTGCAAATGAACTCCAGATGCATGTGCCACTTTGTGTATCTGGCTTACATGGGTACTAAGGAACTGAACTTGGGTTGTTAGGCTTAGGAGGCAAGTGCCTTAACTGCTGAGACATCTCTCCAGCCCTCAAGAGTTCTTTTTGTTAGTGAATCTTTCTACATAGGCCAAGGAATCTGCTAGGGTCTCCATGCTATTATACTGGCTCTCACCCCACCCAGAATCACTGAAATGTTCTGAGCAACTAGGTGGGCACAGACAGCCCCTGTGAGCAGGTGCAGCAGGGAACCTCAGGACAGGCAGCTTGTAAACACTAGGCTGGAGGGAGGCACAGTCTCACAAGTGCACCTACACATGCTTGTAGACACAAACACCTCACATCCCCAAACAGGCTCGTGTTGTCTCTGAGGCAACCACGTACAGATCCTGCCCTACCCAGGCACAATTGAAGGATTTCCAAGCCACACACACCTATATAAGCACAAGAGCATAGATGTGCATGCTTGTATACACATATAGGTATACACACAAATATAGTAACACACACACACTCACAATCCAAAGAGTCCTCTCCTGACGTCTGGAGAAGGGGCTGCTGGAAGCCAACACCTTCTTCGCTGTCTGCACATCTTTCTTCACAGCCGAGGCTCTCCGTGAGCCTCCATGCTGTGGTCCTGGCTCCCACCACACCCACTGTCACTGAAATGCAGAGCCTGAGACAGAACACTGGACAGAAGCCTGCTGGGAAGCCCAGGCAGCCGTCTCCCTCCTCTGTGCAGCCCGAGGCCTTTGCTCACCCCTGACTTCAGAACAAGGAGTCACGAATCTGGGGGGAACAACTTTGTCCCTGAAGGTCTCCAGTTCAGGGCCTGACTCCATCCGCACCGGGTTTGCTAAGAGAATACATTTTCCTACCCATCAGGATCCCAGTGCATCCAGTTTTCGTTTGTACAGAGCCAAGCAGAGGTCTATGGTAGAGCGGTCCAGTCCTTGCTCATAGGTACTGCGTTAGGGTGGCCATGTCCCGGCACTCCCTGCCTGTCCTACTGTCTCATGGCTCTCACTGGTGGCTCCTCCTTTCTCCAGATGGTGGCATTGGAGGCCCAGCAGCAGGGGGGCTGGCTCTCACTCTGCCCGACCTTTGCAGGCCACTCCACAAGACTCATCTGGATGGTGTGTAAAGTGAGGACAGTAGTACTTCTGTGCACAGCTGTTGGGAAGAGGAGCCTGGCACCTGGCAACCTGCCTGGTCTAAAGCAAGTGCTCAGCGTGGGTCAGCTCCTCCCCTGCAGCCTATGTCCTCAGGAAAGATGAAACACTCACCTTCCTGACTCTGGCCCACTGGTTTGTGTGGAGGTCTACCTAAAGTCTGGATAGTTGTGAAGAACAGACTCACTACCCGCCATGGCCACGCCTGCCAGCCACAGCGTTCTTGTCACTGCCTCAGATAACTCCTGGTCCCCGAGGCACAGATCTTGTGACAGGTTAGGGTGACTCGGACCCGAAGGTAACCAGGAATGTCCTTGAACTTGTACTTTCAGGCAGGCTCCACTCATCTCTTACCTTACCTGACCCCTGGCCCTTGAGTGGGAGGTGTCTTTGACTAGAGTTCAAACCTAATCCTGAAACTGGTCAAAGAGACCAACCAGCTGTCTCTCTGGCTCACCTGGCCCAGGGATATCATCACCTGGGACAGGAAGTTTGTTCTCTTTCTCCTCATGGCTGCCCAGCAGAGAGACATCTGACTCTCCAGGCCTAGGTTTCGGGGTTCTTCCCCATGTGAACCGTTTTTTCCTCATGATGGAGCCCTCTTATATCTTTCCTTCTTTCCCTTGCTGGGCTGGTCAGCACGGATTTTATAGACATGTGGCTAAAACCTCCCACATGCTCTCCCCTCACTAGTGGCTGGAGATCTCTGTAACTTCTCATTCTTTTTAAATAAACTCTCCCACTATACTTTATCCTCTGGTGGTCTGCAATTTTAATTCTTTAATTTTATAGAACAAAAATCCGGGTACTCTTAGGTTTTAAGGTACATTAAAATCAGCTGGGAACCCCAAATTGCTGGGAACCCCAGCTCTCCCGTTACAATCTGAGCTCTCATGGCTCATCACCCCGTCTATCACCCCTGCCCCACCCTCTAACCCCAGCTCCACACCCCAGGATCAACCCTCCCCTATGATCCCCAGTGCCCTCCTCCCACCTCACCCAGTCACTGAACAATCTTCCTTAGGGTGTGTCCTATTTCTCCACTGCTGCCCTCAGTGACCACCCCATCTACAGAGCTTTGCTCTGTGACCCCCAACCAGGCTAACCCCTGCTCCTCACGCCCCTCAAGAAAGGGTCCCATCTTACTCACTCTCATAACTCCATCCTTTGCATCAACGGCTGAATGTCATTCTGCATCAGAGCAATGTGGTGACAGACTAATGGCAGGCCTCGATAGTGTCATCTGTGCCAAGAGACCCTGGACCAGCTGCCTGCATCTAGGGCTAGGTGTCATCTGCCTCAGGACAGTGTCCCGGAAGCAATGAGCATGAATTGTTCACGCAACACTTGACCCTACTGTCCTTTGAGCGTGTCTCTTGCACCCAAACCTCCCCACCCACCTCGAAGGGGCAGCTTGGGTTCTCTTTGGCCTCCAGTGCCCACTTCTATGTTGAGACCTGAATGTGCACTTTGATACAGCAATTCAGGGAGCACCATGTCGGGGGCCATGCTGCCTGGCCTCCAGTCCGGTGGACTTCCTCCCCGTGGGAATAGGGACATGTGGTGTGAGGGAGAATTGGGGAGTCAGTTCTCTCTCAGGATGGGCCTGGCCTGAGGGCAGCCCTTGTGTCCTTCTGCTTGGTGGCTGGCTTTCCTGTCCTGGTCCTTGTCTCATCCAGGTGGAGAGACACTTAGACGAAGGCTGGGTTCCCACTCTCTCAATACCCAGGATGAAGAGTTCACAGCTTCCAGAATGAAATGTCTAAGCTGGAAGGAGGGGGACACCACTGTCATCACAGCACACCCCACACCCCCATCGCTGCGGACCAATGTGTGCAGAATCTTGTAGACTCGATCGTCACTGTGGAAACTTCCTCCACGGGCCTGCAGCTGCCTCCTTGGGTAGCGGACATGACTCTCGCTGACTTCTCTGTACGTGCAGACTCCATAGCAGGGTAAATCTAGTCCCTGCACATCAAAGACAGCTCATGTGGACCAACCAGGACACTGGAAAAGGAAGACTTCAAACATGCTAGAGGTTCCGGCTTGGTCAAGCCATCCCGATACTTGAGGCCAGTGGGGCGGAGGGCTCAGGTGAGAGGTGAGGCGAAGCATCTTTTCTTCAGAAGAGGCCACTTGTACATAATGTATATAAATGTATAAAATTATCACTAGCAGAGATTCAGCTGTCTGTTGCTGGTTTGCAAGATAAATTGCATTAATCAACACGATGCCTTCAGAACTTTTGGTGAGCCGTTTCTTATGCTAATTGGGCCACTTAAAGGATCCTGTCAATGCGCCAAGATTTCTGGCTGTCAAGACAATTACTGACTTGTACAAGCCCCTCCTTCTCATCTCATGCTCCCTCACTTCCACCTATTCTTTATAAAGTATATTATTAATGCTCAGAGCTATGCTAATTACCTGGCCAAAAATAAATCCCTAAATGGAGAAGTGGGTAAGCAATGATCCATAGGGAGACTTGTGTCACCTTGAAGGCAGTATGGAGTAGGTCTCCGGACGGAGGCTCCCCAGAAAGCAAACGTGATAAGTCTGGGCCTGCTGATGATGTGTAATGTCCTGACTCCGACTTCAGGTGACGTGAACTCAGGAGCTGGGGATCGTAGAATCCTAGGGTTGTGAGCGACGAAGACTAACCAGAATCTGACATTATTCCAGGCCTTCTTAACTCTGAGATACCATCTGATTTATGCTTGATCAAGCAACGCCAAGTTCATTGCCTGCTTCTGTAGAAAAGCACCTGCCACCTTGATGGTCTTCACGAAGTCTTAGAAGGGGAGGGATGCTTATTATGGTTGGGGACAGGTGGGTTCTGTCATGATTTATGGAACAGAATCCATGACACACCAGTTTAGAACTAGAGAGCCAGCCCTGAGAGGCTATTGGGCAGGTAAGGATTGCTGACAGTCACTCATGGGCCAGCAGGTGTGCTCAGGTAAGTGATCGGATGTCCTCAGAAGGCCGGATGAGTTGCTCAGAAACATGGATTCCCAGGTAGTTCCTGGAACAGAAGTTTTTGCAGCTTTCTCTTCCTGTGAGAGTCAGGTGAAGTTCACTTGGACAGTCTTGGTCTTCACCTCATGAGGTCTGTATCTGCAGGCATCTGTCCTCAGTATCCGTCAGGTACTGCTTCCTGCACCTGTCCCTGGCTGCTCAGGGCCCCTCATCCACACAAACAGGCTGTCCAGATCTCCAGCGACTGTCCCTACATGTCCATTCCCCAAACTCCATTTCAGGACTTCCTTTCACCACTCTGCCTGCTGTCTCTCAGTCTCTCCCTTCTTGTGGAGGCAGCCAGAGTGCGACAATTATATCCCAGGAGCTCCAGTGACCACAAGTCACTGCAAGACTAAGCCAGCCTGCATACCTGGGCTTGGCACACCAGCTGCCCCATCTGGAGACCCTGCACACACCATCACCTGCCCTTGAACTCTGCCCATCACCTCCCAGTGCACAGC
Organism: Zapus hudsonius; assembly: GCA_004024765.1. Lineage (NCBI taxonomy): Eukaryota > Metazoa > Chordata > Mammalia > Rodentia > Dipodidae > Zapus > Zapus hudsonius. The sequence continues at coordinate 8,054 of PVHP010002151.1, forward strand.
CCCATTCCTCTTAGACAGGGTTTGTCTGTCCCCAAGTCTCGCACCTGCTGACCACTGCACAAGTGCCCTTTTTGGCTTCACACTCCTGGCTGACTCCTCTGCATCCTGTCGTCCTAAAGCAAGTCCTTGGGATGCTGCTTTGTCGTCCTGCCATGTCACTGCTCTGTAGGTGGGGCCTGGGTGACTTCCAGGTGACACTCAGCATGCAGCGCAGTGGCTGGTATGCATTCCTGGTTGTAGGTTCCTGCGGAGTAAAGAAGTGCAACTTCCCATTGTCTTTGAATTTAAAAAAAATGCGTTCTTGAGGCTGGAGAGATGGCTTAGTAGTTAAAGCAAGCAATTGCCTGCAAAACCTTTTAAAGACCTCGGTTCAATTCCCCAGTACCCACTTAAAGCCAAATGCACAAAGTGGTGCGTGCATCTGGAGTTTGTTCACAGTGGCTGGAAGCCTTGGTGTGCCCATTCTCTCTGTCTCTCTTTTCTCTATCTCTTTCTGCTTGCAAATATATAAATAAAAATTTTAAGAAAGTTCTTTAATATGCCTACCATACTCCCCCCTGTTTTAATTTAAGCCCACTTCTGGTGCATCTTTAGTTGTCTTCTGATTCCTGTCTTCCTCCACACATCCAACCAGAAAGGACCCAACCATGACAGGCATCCACCTCCCCAGACTGACAAGGCCCCCCAGCTCCCAGATTTCTCCAGAAACTTCCAACGGCTTCTTTGAGATCCTACACTAGTAGCCCCAGAGGGGATGATGTGCTTGACTATAGCTCAGGACCCTCTCAGAACTTTCCAACTTTGTTTCCGTGAAGTGTGACATGCGTTCTCTGTAGCATTTCCCTCCTGCTTCTTGGCAGGACTGTCTTCTCCCAGGGCTGTCTCGTGTCCATGAACACACTGTCACAGCTTGTCCCTGCCTTGCCACTCCCAATGTGAAAGGGAAGCCCTGGCCAGCAAGGTGGGTACTGTCAGGGCCAGTTTCATCAGAGTGACCGCATTCCAGTGACCGGGTCCTCTCTCTCACAGACCCCTGATGGTGTGCAGGAGAGCCCTTGTCCGACACTCTCAGGGGACCCCGAGGAAGGGCTCTTGATGCAAGCAGAGGCAGAGGGAAGGCTAGGCCTGAAAGCAGGTGCACTCAATCTTTTGGTATTGTGTCACGATGTTGTCATCTAGAGAGTTCATTCTTAGGAACCACACAAAAAACACTCATAATGTTTTAAGTAAGCTTATGATTTTGTGCTGAGCAGGCTTCATAGCTATCCTCAGCTACATGTGAAGATGTTTGACCCTCATCTTCCTCAGAGAGAAGGAAAAAAAAAAGCTTGGGAGGAAATGGAGAAGTGGGGACATCGAGAAGTCCTTGAGTGCTCTGTCTGCTGAGAGAATACACAAGGACCACGACCAGGAGAGGGGAATTTGGCCAGGAACTTCTAGAGAACACAGAAAGTTGGAAAGTTCTAGAGAACACAGCTTGTGTTCCCTGAGCAGCAGATGGAGAAGGGGTCACTCAACCTGAGTCCTCTGAACCCCTCGCTGTGTAAAGGAAAAGCTGGGGCCTACAAAGCAAGATGCTCAGAGCCTCGACTGGCCCAGCCTGGTTTGGCTTCTCGCTGCCTCCAGCTCCTCTGGGCCTCAGCAGTAGCTCCTGGCCTGCTTCCTTCCTCGGCCTCAGCCTCCCCAGCCCTGGTGCTCAGGAGAGAGGGCAGTCATGAGCGGGGCCTGGGCACACCTCCAGCAGAGGTACACAGCTCCCCTACAGACACTACGAGAATGAGGGACAGGGGAAGTCAGAGGCCCTAAATCTGGACCTTTCTGCAACAATGCTTTCTGGATGAAAGCACAGAGAGCCGAGCACAGTGGTGGAGGATGGGCTTGCAAACCCCTTTTTAATAAGTGAATAATTGACCCCACATCCCCTGATTGATGACCACAATAGCATGTCAGCATCCTGCACAGGAGGGCCATGGATAAATCTTCCCCACGTGACCACTGTCACTACTTGGCCAGAGAGACATGTCCCCAGTGAGACCACAGTCCACCTTCTGAGGCCCTGACAGCTCGCTGGGGTAAAACTGCTTCCTCACACCTCACCTCTTGAACCCCATCCATCAGTGAGTCCCAAAGCCACCCCTCCAGCCAGCTCCCAAACAGCCCGCCCCCTTCCCCGCCCCAGCACCCACACCCCACAGCCCCATCCCACTTTTCTGTGACCTCCAGTCACACACCCTCTCCTTCCACCCATCAGCAGTGCTGGGAGAATCATGGATTCCAGCAGCCCAGCAGGGTGGTACCCCTCCAGCCTCCATGGACAGCCTCCCCAGCTTCCTCACCCCTGCAATCTGCCCATCCCCTACCTCCACCTCTCCACCAGCATCTCCCAGAGGTCCTCCACCTTCTCAAACTTCATCGGCTCCCTGTCCCCATCCTTAAAGTCAACTCCTCAGAGACACTTTTTCTAACAATCCCATCTAACCTGGACACCCCAGCTTTCCCCTCATTCTGTCCCTAGAGCCCTCACCACTGCTTATGACGGGTAGAGTTTGTAGGTACGTGTGTCCACATGTACACTCATGCATGACTGGCGATGCTCTCCATTAGACCGCCCATCAGGACAGGTTCATCCAGTTCTGGCACATAGTAGGTGCATGCTAAACCTTAGTCACGATAGCCGAAGACAAGTCACATGCAGGATTCCAGAATGAAGTTGTCGAATCCATCATAACTGTCAGACTTCTTCCTTGTGTCACCTCTCAAGGGATGTGCATGGTGCAAAGGAAGTCAGAGAAGGTGACTTAACGACCCCTTCCACAGGCTGATACTGGGACTATAGGCACCAGAGTGGCCAGTTAGAGGAAGTGTAGTGTTGAAGGTGAGCCCACACTCTCATCACAAGAGAGATGCTTCCCACCCCAGAGCAGAGCAGGGAGCCAGACCCAGCATGGCTTTCCCCGGGAAGATGCCCTCGGAGTGATCAGTGCACCACCTGTCCATCTGTCACCCCAGGAGGAGGACAGAAGTTCCAGGACACAGTAGATAGGTACACCCTGGGAGCAGAGCCCCTTCAGCTACCTCTTGAGGTCAGGAGGCCTGGGGCTAGTGCTCGCAAGGGTGGAGTGTCCAGAGGCTAGAGAAACCCAGTCTCAGTCTGGGCCACCTGCATTGCTGTCCCCAAAGGTTCCCATCCTCTTGGTGTCCATTTCCTCTTCAGTGGGAGCATCAGCACACCTGCCCTGGTTGTGCCTAAAAGGCTGGTACCTGCAGGGGCTTCCACCCTGCACTTCCTTGCCACTTAGCTTCCAGGGTCCCCAGGCCTCAGGAGGGAGCCCCAGGCTTCCACAGGGCCAGGAAGTTCCTGTTGCCCCCAGTCCTAAGCACTGGCTTAATGGGACTTCTGCAGAGCCCTGACCCCCCACCCACAACCCTGCATGCTCCTGGCTGACAGCGCGCACCTCTGGGTGATGCCTTTCTCTGTGCTTTGTTCCTTTGCCCTTCCCTTGGCATCTCTCCTCTGCCTGCCTTCTCACTCTATCTCTGCCTGTCCCTGACCCTCTCCACATCCTTCCTACTCTCTTTATTTCCACTTCTTTGGAGAACAATGAAGATGGGGTTTGGGAAGATGGCTCAGCGGGGAAAGTGCTTGTCACACAAGCAGGAGACGAAAGTTGGGATCGCTGACACCCACGTAGAACCCTGGCATGGAGGTGGCACTTGCAGAGGGCATTGGGGAGATGCAGGCATGAGGAGCCTGAGGGTTGGTACTTGGGGAGATGCAGCCATGAGGAGCCCTGAGGGTTGGTACTTGGGGAGATGCAGCCATGAGGAGCCCTGAGGGTTGCTGGCCAGCTACTGGAGCCAAATCAGTGAGCGTGAGGTTCAGTGAGCGACACTGGCTTAAAAAAAAAAAAAAAAAGCCCAGTGTGGTAGCTCACGCCTTTAATCCCAGCACTGGGGAGGCAGAGGTAAGAGAATCACTGTGAGTTCGAGGCCACCCTGAGACTACATAGTGAATTCCAGGTCTGCCTGGACTAGAGCAAGATCCTACCTCAACACACAAACAGAAAGCGTTTGAAGAAGCCACTCAATGCCACCCTCCGGCTTTCACATGCACACGCATACTCTCCTACACACATGGGAACATTCATACATGGGTTTGCACGTCACACATAACATGCACACCCAAAGTTTTAACAAGAAAATGAAGGAAAGAGGACTTTCTTGCTCTCTGGCAGTTCCCATTTGGGAAGGGGGCTGGCAGGCTGCCCCCTCCTAGGATAAGGCCAGGCCCAGCCTGACCCAGGAAGTCATTAAACTCTGCCCTCTTTCTCTGTCCCCTCCCCCAGCCCCTCTGCCATCCTGCACACCTAGCTTGTGCAGGCTTGGATCCAACAGCAGAGGATCAGGAGTTGGACATCAGTCTTGCTACATAGTGAGTTCTAGGCCAGCCCAATCTACATGAGTCCCTGTCTCAAAACAAGAGAAACAGCCTCAGAGAGCTGCTGCGATGGGCTCTGTCCCCTCGCTCTGACAGCCTGCTCAGCCTTCAGGGAGTCACTTGTCCTCCGTCCCAGGGGCTGTGTAGGCCAGCCTTTGGCACTAGGTCCCAGTGGGGGACAGGTAAGTGGGAAAGGTGCCCATTGGCATCTGCATTTACTCACTCTGGGTGTCCAGTCCTCACGGTGGGACCACCATGGAGGGCTTCATCATTCGGCAGGGCAGGTCTCAACCTCTCCAGAAGATTCTTGAATGAGCCACATTAAGCTGTCAGCTGTTAAACAGTGTGGTCCTGGGCAAAGGATTGACGTTGGAAGACCTAAGAGAACTCTTTGATAGAAGTCTTTAAGGACTGAGGAAAATTAGGCTGGGGAGAGACCAGCCCATGCCAAGGGAACGGGAAGGAGGGGGAGGCGCCAGCCCTGAGGATGGGTGGGGCACCAGCAGCCTGGCAGGAGTGAAAGGTGAGGTTGATGGAGAAGCTGGGTGGGGTATGCTTAACAGTCCTGCACAAACCAGCTTATACACACACACATTTATGGAGAACCAGGGTGTTTGCAGAGCATGAAATACGAGCAGTACCCAGGTGAGCATGGAGAGTGGGGAGATTCCCGTGCACACTAGCTGCCCCCAAAACATGGGTGCCTTCCTGCCTCATATCCAAGCCCACAAAGCCCAGCCCAGCTCACAACCCCTTAGACTGCACATGAGCACCGTCTGGTGGATGATGGCAGTGCTGCACTCTCCATGGTTTCTGGCTTTGAGCTTTCTTTCGGGTTGTCACGCCCCACACCCAGAAGTGACATCCTCCTCCCTCTTTCCTGTGAGAGAGAGGGATCGTCAATGGCTGGTCATGACAGTGCATCCCACACCAGGATTCACCTCACAATGGAACTGCAGGAGAGTTTTTCCCACGCGTATTTCTGCATCTTCTCACCCAAGCCCCTTCCGAACATTCTGTGAGCGGAACCATAGCCAACATCTGCACGTTCCTATGGGCTCAGTCTGCTTCCAGAGCGAGTAGATGCCCCCAGAGAAAAGCATTTCAAGTTTCCACATGGAATAGGCACCCAACACGTTTTCAAAACCACCTCCTCCGTGTACAAACAGAAATGTTTGGGAGGCTTCTATAGATCTGGTATTCATGAGGCCACCAGGGAGGGACAGGACCCGAGACACACTCATAACCCTCCTGTGTTAAAATTGTATGGTTTCCTTGCACTAATTGGATGGGTAAAATTAGATCCTTTCTCAGTTGAGTAGTCAGTCCCATGTGGCTCACAGCACCCCTCACCCTCTGTGTGATTTCCCAGAAAGCCCTAAGATTTGGGGTCACACATTTAAGAGCCAGCAGTAGGGTTTTAACCTCGCCCCCCCCATTCTGCCTGTACTGAGACCTTTGCTCTGCAGGGAGAGGTGGGGGACTGCAGTTCTGAGCTACCCTGCCTCCCAGAGGCCAACCCAACAGCCAAAGGGGCACCTTCTCTCCCAGGACTGCACCCTGATCTCCACGTTTTCCAGGCTGAACCTACTCTGGGACGGTGACCTGCTATATTTGCTGGACATTATTAGAAAAGTTTGCAGGGAGCCTTAGGACGGAGTGAAGAAGCTGTTCTGTGTGCACATGCGTGAGTGTGTGCCAGTATTTTTCCTCAGTTTAAATTTCTGTATGAATGCAAAATGGCCCAGTGCTCCCCGAGACAGAATTGTAAGAGATGGTTCTAAATAAAGGGGGCTGGTGGGGAAGAAAGAGATGGGAGGAGCACCCCTGCTTTCTGGCCCTTTGGGGGAGGGTGATGTCTCCACCCATTTTGAGCCTCTTTTCCCTTCTGCACCAGGAGTTGTAAAGGTGACACCCTTCCCAGCCCACCAAGGGGCAGGCATCAAGGGCCCAAAGGCTTGGCTCAGACCTCAGCTTGGTACCAGTGTTGTCTGAGTGTCTGACAGAGCCAGCTGCCTCTTAGGAGCAGTGAGCTTCCCATTGCAGGACGCATTCAAGGCTCACCTTCAACTAGACCCTTTGCACAGGCCTGAGGCTCAGAGGATGCTGCCAGACCCAAGGAACTGAGCGGAAGGAGGGGCACACAGCTCAGGAGCATTGGAGAGGATGAGCCAATATTTGACTGAGAGGGGTCCCCACTGAGCCCTTTTCCCATCCCAAGGCTGGTCCCGGATTCCCACCTATGGAGGTCCAGCCATGATCACCATGAGAAATGTCCTTGGGCTGCACCTGGCACCCCAGTGTCTTTGTCACTCCTTTGAGTGAGCCCAGCTCAGCCAGAGAAGAGCCAGTTCAGCTGGAAGAGGCAGAAACTTAAGAACCCAGAATGTCAGCTTGGCCCCTCTGGTGGTGTGGCATTTTTGGAGGTCAAGGTACTCCAGCTTGGGAAGACTACCTGAGGCCTAGAGGAAAATGTACCCACAACCCCAGGCCTGGCACCGCAGTGGGAGTCAGCAAAGTGGGAGGTGCCCCAATCTCAACTGTCATGGAGAGCTGCTACTGTGGGTGTTTGAGGGAGGGAGGGCCTGAGAGAGCAGGGCTAATAGGAGATAGAGTTCGGTCACCAGGAACTCCAAGGCTAAGGACCACTGGTCCCTAGAGAGCTCAGTGCCAACCTTGAGTACCTCCTACCATGCGTTCACACACAGCAGGAAGCCTTCAAGCCTTCTCAGACACACAAAACAACATGTGTGGGCACACCTGTAAGTGTATCCGTGCGTCCACCTGCATGGAGCCACACAGCGAGGCTTAGGTGGGCACCTCTCAGTCCCTTGGAAGTCCACCTTTGGGCTGAAGGATCCATCTGAGTGACACACAATCCCCCTCCCTGCACAGAGGGAGTGGCCTGGCCCCTGGGCAAAATTTATCATCATTATCTTGATAAGATCCCCAGGCTCCACAGTGGTGGCAGTTATGGAAAATACCAAGGCTTAAGTCGGGGTGCCAGAGAGAAAGGCAGGAGAGAGGAAATATGATTTATGACAGAAATCAGTGCAATCATAATACTTTGTGCTTATAAAGTAGGGCTGTGTCTCTTGGGCCCACACAGGCCCACTTCAACCAGCCTGTCCCTGGAGCTGGGGATCCTGGGGGCTGGGCTAGTGTGGATGGAGGACCCAGATGGTGGTTATGCCAGCTGCTCTCCATCCTGCCTCTGGGTGGTAAGATGGAGGAGCTAGCCACATCAAGCAGCCAGGTCTCAGGAACTTCCCCGGCATCTTGATCACATGGCCTTGTCCTATCCTGGGAGAAAGCGGCACAGAGCACCGTGGTGGGTTCAGCTGCTAGTCACATAGTTCCCTTGATGTCATGGGGATGGGGCTGGGCCAGCACCAAGGTGGCTGCAATGCCCTAAAGACCCTACCCCACCCAGAGTATCCCCACTGCCCACACCAGCATCCAGAATCCCACCATTAGTCGTACACCTTTGAGCTAAGCCATATCTGATAAAATGTGGTGATGATGGTGGTGACAGATGTTGGTGACGAGAGTGGTGGTGACAGGAAAGGTGACCCTGACAACTGTGCCAGGAGAGCTTCTGGAATATGTATGGCGAATGTGAGCAGGGATCAGACTAAGTCACAAGTTGGCATTGCAGAGAAACCTGGAGCTAATGTTATTTCCCCTTCACAACTTGTCTAGAAGAACTGAGCCAAGAGTTCCAGGCCCTGGCAGAGTGGCCTGGGACACCTCCTGGTCATGTGATCATTCCTCCTCATACATCTGGGCCTGGGCATTCTTCTCTCCCTGACTAGTGGATCCCTGTACTCTGTGAGAACATTGGAGCTAAAGATGAGGGCCAGTGGGTCGTGGAATCATGACTCTCAAGCAGAGCCTGCCTACCTGGGCGTGAAGCCCCATGACTGGGGGGTCTCCTCAGAGATCCTCTTAGCCCAGGCAAGGTTTCAGGCCATGAGCAGCAGGTTCAATAAGTGCCTTCAACAGCAGCTGGCTTGTGGCTCGGTTTACTGATCTCAGTAGCAGGAAGTGAAGATACCCTGAGCAGGAGAGGCCTGTGGGTACCGGGCATTGTGGTGGCTGGAGCTTTGCTCAGGGGAGGCAGAGTTCTGTGCAGGGAAAACCCCAGAGCCCGACATCTCAAGATGCCTTCAATCAGGCTGAAGGGAAGGCGAGTCCAAGATGAGCGTGGGGCTCAGGATGTGGAAACGGAGGGGGGCTTTGTTCACTGGGCCTCTGGCCAGCTCTGTATCCATCCTCCTGCCCTGCCACTCGACCCCAGACTCACAGGCCGCTTCCAGTGCCACCTCTGAACCACTGAGGCAGAGAAAAGTCACGTGAGCAGGGAGAGCAGTGGGATGAAGAAGGCATTCCTTGAGCAGGCCTCCTCCAGCCTGCCTGAATACCAGCAAGCATCCAAGAGGGTGAGCAGGCCAGGCTGGCCAAGGGAGAGACCATGGGGTATGATGAGGCCCAAAGCCTGAGGTTCCCAGACGGGCAGAGGCTGGCCAGGGGTCAGGGTGACTGCACTCATATTTTGAAGGGCATGCTGGGGCCAACACCTGCCTTAACAAGACCTCAGGAACTCCGTAGACTTTCCAAACCTAATTAGTGTTTAATGGTCTGGAGAGACGTCTCATCCACGGTTACCGCCGTACCATGCTGTCCAGCCGAGGGTTCTTAATTAACCTTTAAGGAGCTGATCTGCTGGCGGCTGGCTCCGGAGGTCACACATCCATCCATCCGGCACGTGTGCACACATGTGGAAACCCATGAGCTTTCAGGACACACCACCCCATGTGAGACTCTTAGAGTCTTGAAGCAGCCCTTGAGAAGTGTGTCAGGGGATGAGGGCTGGTGGCCACTGGCCAGGACCAGAATGGGGAGAGAACAGTGCCAGGAGCTACGTGGGTAGGGGAAGAAGAGAGGCTGGCTGGGCACCTGCTCTGGTCAGAGCCTCCTGGGTGCCATCTGTGGGAGGAGGCAGTGGGCAGCCTGGAGCTGAGAAGATGGCCCCAGTCTGTGCACACAGAGTGTCACTGAGCCTCCCAGACACTCAAGGCTCAGATGTGTCCTGCCTGAGACAAATATGGAACATGACAGGAGCCAGACAATAGGGGCTGGGGGGGGCTGGATTCCAAGTCAAGGAAGCAGGAAGCATTAGGGTTATCAGCCAGCTCCTGGGTTGTGACAGTGACAGTCCGTGGCCTGAGAAGAGACAGTGGGGGCAAAACGGAAGTCAAGTCTTGGGCTGCAGGTCATGCCAGGGAAAGTAGCACTGAAGCATCCAGATGGCATCAGGGACAGAGTAAGAATGGCCCTTAGAATGACCTCAGCAGCTATGGGAACCCTGATGTTCAGGGAGAACTTGAGGACTTGAGCTTGGCCAGAGGTGGAGCAAGGGAAGAAAGAGGATTTGGAAGGGACCCTGAAGAGGAACATGGTGCAGATGAGGAGGGGATCCCAGAGCCCCACACGTGAAACCGCACGTACAATGCACACATCCCGTGTGCACAGTCACCTACACTTACCCACTACACACACCTACATGCACTTCGCTCACAAACCTAGCACCGCACCCACTCAGACCCACCCACCATTGCAGGGCAAACACTCCCTAGTCACCCATTCCTGTGCAGACCCCTTACCCCACCCCCAAGCCCTCAACACACGCATTCACACTCACACCCAAGCCTGACACACTTGCAGGCTGTGCCCGTGACCCAAAGACCCTGGCATGTTCCAGAAGGAGGGCCGTGATCGATGCTTATTAATGAAACTGCCCTGGAGATGGTTAATTGATGATGGTGTGCAATTGATGATGGTGTGCGGCTGTTGTCTGGAATTTAACCTGATTCATCATTTAGCCTGTTGGAGGCTGGAGAGCTGTGTTAATTAATGCCAGGAAAACAGACTTGGACGAGCTGGGTGCAGGCGCATATTAGAACACTGGAGAGCAAGGGGCAGAGGGAAGGAGGGAGGGAGGGAGGGAGAGAGGGAGAGAGAGGGGGAATGATTAAATCTAAAGCCCAGAGACAAAACAAATTCCAAAAAGCAAATGTCTCGCCTGCCTGCCGTTCTAGGATGACTCAGGTTTGCGCTTGGCTGGCACCGCCAGATTGTGGTGTGGGGATTAAGAGCAATTTCCTCTCCATTTGTCATTTACTTGGTGTGGGCTCTGTTTTTGCTTTTACCATGCCCGGGACTCTCTGAGGACTGAGGCTAAAGCTTTGTAAGACAGCCAGGAGGGGACAGGCTGGGGAAGGGGGAGGGGAATTCAGGACTCCTCTCCTGGCCAAGACTGGTGGGGCAGGGGAGCAGGCAGGAAGGCCTTCCATCATCTGATGTGGGCATGAGCTAGGGGAGGTCAGGGAAGAAGAAAGCTAGGTAGATAACACAGTAGTAAAGGGCCTCTGTCGAGGGCCGTGGGTTGGCACTGCCCTTTCTCATCCTCCCCTAGCTAGCTTGCTCAGGGGTTCTGAGTCTTAATCTCCAAAGGTAAGGGTCATAGTGTGGGCTGGAAAGGGTCAGCTACAGCTATGGAGAGCCCGTCACCAGGGCCATGGAATATCAGCTCCCAGGGACCAGAGAGGGTCCTGAGCATGCTTATGCAGAGACGCTAAGATCTTGCAGAGCCTCTCAGCAGTTGAGTGTGGCCTTGCAGGGTAGACTCAACTTACCCTGTGGAGCCCTGGTGTGGAGAGGTGAAGAATGATGAGAGGAACCCTCATTCAGGCCAGAAACTCAGCTCTGTTAATCACTAGAGCTGCCTCCTGTGGCTTTAAGACATTCCCCCTCCCCCCACAATAGGGATCCCAACCCCCACAAGTAAGTGTATGAACCATCAGTCTGAGAGGGAAGAGACCTCCCGGGAGCCAGTGGTCTCTGCAGGTGCAGGACTATATGGCTAACCATTCGGCAGTATTCCACACCTCTACACCAAGACAGAATCACAGCAAGGCAGTGGCTTTGCAGTCAGGATCTTTCTTCTGAAGACTGAGGGGTGAGGTCCAGGGGGAGGGAGGCCCCACCCACAGAGGCACTCAAGAAACATGGAGTGAGTCAGTGACTGGCTGAATGTTGTGGCTCCTCAGAGCCCTGGGCTCCAGGGCTGATAGAACAGATTTGGGGCAGGGGCTAGGGAGAGGCCATGAGAGGACACTGAGTGACCATAAGTCTCTACCTCAGGGCTCAATCACATGTCACCTCCTCACCCCAAGCACAGCCCTTCCCCAGAGGCTGTCTAATACTTTTGGCTCAGCAAAGTGTAAGGACAACCTGGGTATTCAGGATGGAAAGGAAAACAAACAAACAAACAAAAACAAAGATGGGAGGGCTCCTAGGCAGAGGAGGGGCCTGGAGAGAAGTAGGTAGAGAAGGACCAGAAGGGGGAAGAGGGGAAGGAGGAGAATAAGGCAGGAGGGAGGGGTGGCTGTCACTCACTCCCTGGGCACTCACTGATTCCAGGCCCAGTTGTCCCATTTAAAACCCTCCCCAGCACCTTTAAGGGTTAAGTAACTGTCTGGGCTCCTGTGAGCAAGTAAACTAGGACTGGAAACTAAATCAGAGCTATCCACTGTTGTTTCAATCACTGCGCACCCCCACCCTGAAGAGGGTGAGTGACCCAGCCTGGCCAAGCAGCTAATTAGCTTGGTTTCCACGGCAGCCGCTCTTAACTAAAACCACCAGGATCCTCCCACCCATCAGCAGAATCCAAAGACTAAGATGGACGGAGGCTCGGAGACAAAGAGAGAGCCTGTGCCCCTGGCATTGTGGACCTGGAGCCCTGACTGGGATGAGGGGAAGGGTCATAGGTCGTGTCAGTCTCTCACTGCAACCCTCTACCTTACCTGCCACAGCCCAAAGAAGCATTAACCAACAAAGACACCCCTTCCATTGCATCAGGGAGGGAGGGGACAAGGGACCCCCAAATCCAGCTCAGAAGTGTCTGACTTAGAGGCAGCATTGAGCTGGAGCTGGACCTCTGGCCAGTTCAGAGGGTGGGGCAGGGGAGACACCTCCTTCCTTGAGGCCTCTGGGTGAGGGGCAAGTAGCCTGGGAACAAAGATTCCAGAGAGAAAAGAAAGGAAGCTCAGGGGGGAGGAGGACCCGGAGGAAGGTGTGTGGGCAGAGTGAGCCACCTACTGACAGGCTCCCTGCGCTGCCCGCTGCTTCCCACCAGGTCCCTGCAGAACAGAGCAGCCTGTTGCATAGCAACTGTGAGCAGTCTTCCTGCTGGACCAGTGAGGCTGTGTGGGCTGAACGGGTCTGCCTGGACTCAGGGCTCTGCATCCCACTCAACATCCCCACTGGGTCCCTTGCCAGGCTTGATCTGGGGTGAGGGGTCATTCGGGAACCAAGCAGTAGAGCTACAGAGAGGAATGATCGATCAATGCACTGAATGTCTAGCTTACATCAGCCCTGGGCTGCTGCTAACTCCCCAGGGTGCCTGAGGGAGCCAGGTAAGGAGGACAGGGGTCATCTCACTCATTCAGCCTGGCATTTCTTGGGGCCCTAGGGCTACCTTACAGTGCGTTTTCTAGAGAGGCCTGGAGAAATGTCCTTGCCTCAACAGGGGACTGCCTAGACCTGAGACCGCGCAATGTCCCTGCCTCAGCCTGGCCACTCACCCTCATTCATTCATGACTTCCCTCATTCATTCATGTCCTGTGGCCTCCCTTCCCTCACCTCCTGCTCTGAGCTATCGCTGTTGTTTCCTCACATGTCTCCAGCCCCAAATCCTATCCACCCTGAAAGTTTGCTCTTCAGGAAAGACAAAAAGAACAAAGCTGCACTATGTGGCCATGATCAGAAGTGAGGAAAGCTCTTCCTGCCACATTTCACTCAGGCCCCATCCAGACGTGGGGATGTAGCTCCTTGGTAAAATGCTTGCCTAATGTGCATAAAGCTCCCCCCCACCACATAAATCAGACATGGTGTCCACGCCCATAATCCCAGTGCTCAGGAAATAGAGGCAGGTGGATCAGGAGTTCAAGACCAGCCTGGGTTACATAAGACCCTCTTTCAGAAAACACAATAACAAAAACCCACATGGCCATTCCCGGGCTGGGTCACAACCCTGTCGATGTCAATGAGATAGTCAGAAGCCATGTGGCTTCTTAGAAGCTGCCCAGCCTTCCCCTGAGCATGTGTGTGTTTTTTATGGTGGGGGGTGTGAACCGATGAGTTTATTGGGGTTCCTTAAAGGAGTATAGATAAGGGGTTTCTTACAGGGGCCTGGATGACTCAAAGGCCACAAAATCCACCCTGACCTAGGTGACAGTTATAGGAGCTGCCAGGACTCACAGACACCCTGAACACTTTTGAGAGCAGCCAACCAAAGCAAGTTTGGAGCTGGAGGCTCAAAACGCAGCAGGTGGAAGTGGACTGAATCCTGGAAGGCTTGCGGGAAGAGGCAAAGCTTTAGGATTTTACTTGAAGAGAGGGCCTGAAGCAGCCACAGGGAGAAGCTTGGGGGTCACGTACATGTCTCTGCGGGTGACTGAAGGCCAGCTCAAGTGATTTTCCAAGAAATACGCCAGGGGTCTTCTGCTGGCTAGTTTTGGCATCTAGAATGAGGAGAGAGAGGGGTGAAGAGGGGTCAAGAGCCGACAGGCATACATATGGGAAGGATCTTGACCCAACAAACATCAGATGGCCTCCTGGGATCAGGGAGTGGGAAGGGAAGCCAGATTTTTTTTTTTTAAGAAAATCGTGTCTGAAGGGTTTGCATTTCAATGGGCTCCAGATTTGCATATTTTAACAATAACCCCAGTTCTTCTGTCTGGTCCTGGCTCTCTGGCTGTCTTTCTGAAGGAAGATCGCTGCTTCAATAAACCCTTCCTAATCCAAGGGTACAGCAGCGGCACTTGGCTGGAGGGCAGGGGATTAAAGGGACTTTCTCCTCGGGCTGGAAACAAGACTGTGGGGTGGTGACCCTGGTGGTGACCACCAGGGCATGGTTCAGGCAGGAGGCACAAGGACCGTGATGAGGTGCTGTCCATTTGTCCAGTGTAGCTCAAATAACTAGTGGTCCCAGCCATTAGGGAACCCCCTCTCTGTGAGGAAAAGCCCACACTCAGAACCCCACCCTCACAGAGAGGGGTCCCTAAATGGCTGGGACCATAATAGTCCAGAAACTTCAAGATGACAATGAAAGAAGGAATGGGGAAGGGGTTTGAAAGGACACCTGATGCCTGTTGCAAGAGGAGAAACTGAGACCCATGGGGGAGTGTGGAAGGTCTTGAGGTAGGAGAGAAAAGCTGCATCCCAGGCAGCCTTGGGGATCTGCCTCCAACAGGCCTGGGAAGGGTGACTCTCAGGCCATGGTGAGGGGTGCTCAGGTGATGATAACCGCTGGGTGTCCCCAAGTCAGAACTTCCTGGTAGCATCAGACAAGGTTCTTTGAATCACAGTCCCTCTTGGTGAAGTGAACCATATGCAATTTAAGGAGGTAATTAAGATGTAATATATTTACAGCCATCTATAAATAATGCGCATTGCTTCTACTATTTCCCTGAGACCCCCCAATCAGGAGACAGGGGAAGCCCCCCAAGGCAAAGGCTCACTCTTTCCTTCAACTTTGCCAAAGCCTGCTAAGCACAGCCTGGGAATCCATCCCAGCCTGGGATGAGACCTGTCCCTTTGGGGGCTCTGAACAAATAGTTTTGTCATTCATTTTGTTGATTTCATTGCTTGCTAAGTGCAGCAAAAGCGGAGTTCTTCATGGAAAGCTCACTGACTTCCTTTGTTCCCTGAGACTTTGTGGGTGAATTTCCTGCCCATGGAGGGTGGCTGTTACCACCAGCTCCATATGCCACGGGCTGCCATTCTCTGCCTTTCCCTTCAAAAAAAAAAATGCCTGAAAATTCCAACTAAGATGGGACCTGCCTGTCACTCCAGCACTGGAGAAATGGAGGCAAGAAGTGAGCTTGGGGCCAGGCTGGGTTAAATGCGATACTGTCTTGAAAACGAAGGACTTAGGACCGGGGAGTTAGCTCAGTCACTCACAAGAATGAAGATCTGAGATCAATCCTTAGGACCCACCCACGACACTGGGAAGGCAGAGACAGGTTCGCTGGGCCTTGCTGGTCACCCAGTCTAGCCTAATTGGCCAACTCCAGGCCAATGAGAGACCCTGACTCAAAGAAGACGATAAGAATCCAGGTCTCCATATGCACCTCAGCCTGGTAGGGAGCTAATCCTGGTGAGCGCAAACTAAGTATGTCCCAAACTGAGACAGGCGGGACCTGTTTCAGGGTTTGCTCACCTGCTAGCTAGGAAGAACACTCACTGTCCCTTGAGACACCACAACCACCTTGGCTGCCATTCCTTGGGTCTCCACCTCCCTGGCACTGTTGGTCCGCTTGCCGAGGCTTTTCTGCCTACAGTCAAGGAAAGCAGGGGAGGCTGAAGTTGACTGGACAGAGGCCACCATCCTAATGCATTCCTCCATGTTTGCTTTCCATCCTCATCTCCTGAGACAAAGTGACTCTTTTTAAGGTATCTGTGACATCTCATGTCACTAATCATGCGTGTGTATGTGTGCACACAGGATCCAGAGTTGCCCAGTCTGGAAGTCAGGTTGGGGGAGACCAGCTCCTGAGACAGGCCCTATGATCCTGTGGGCAGTGAAGGCCATCCCCAAGGAGAAGAAAGCAGGATGAGGACACAAAGGGACATAGCCCTGTTCAGCATGGGCTTCCTGTAGGTGTAAGGCTATGATTGCAGGAAGGAAAGCTCAGCCCCATCCCAAATCTCCATTCCAGCTCTCAGGGAGGAGATCTCAGCAGTTGGATGTTTGGGGACCCCTAGGTGTCTAGGCTGGCCTTGCTCTGGTGTGTTCACTCCAGCCCCAGGGAACTCCTTGCAAGACTGTGGAGGGAGAGTTCATAAACAAAACCAGACTCTTGCACAAGCCCAGTGAAATCAGGAAAGGAGGAACTGGAATTGATCCCTCTACCTACAGGCAGACAGCATGTCCCCAGTGCACTCCAGTTCTCAGGACCCCCAGTGAGCCCGAGGGAGGAGACATGGCAGTGCAGAGCCAAGGGGAGATAGTCAAGGTTTAGGAGGGGAGTCAGGAAAGAGCCTGGCCTGTCTGTCAGTCTGTCTGCCCCTCAGCCACAGGCCTCTCCTTCCATGGGAAGCCACACTGGACAGGTGAAGCTTTTGGATCAGCTCAATCATCGTATTTATTCTAATTGTATCGTAGTCGTCCCCAAGGAGCCTGGTTCAAATGAGCTTGACATTATTAAAATTTTAATGCCCAGTTTTCATAGCTGAATGAATATTTAAAGGGTATGTCCCAGCTTAAGTTATGATGATGAAGAAATTAATGGGACGTCTTGTTTAATGCATGGCTATGTGTTGATGCAGAAAGTGGCAGAGGGAGGGGGAGGGGAGGTGGTGGTAGAGCCAAAGGAGAGGAGTACAGAAGGAGCCACCCCCCAACACCACTCATGAGCTCACCCTCTTCGGCAATATGGCAGAGAGGTGGTCACAGTTATTAACCTGGTGACTCTTACCAGGCCAGTTCCCTCCCATCCTTAAGGCAGAACCAGAGCTTGGTGGGGCTGGATTATCTCCCAGCCCCCCCCCCCCGTAGGGTGAGACCAGGGTTAGGTAGTTCTCTTCTGACCCCAGCCTCCCATTCAGAGCTTACTCCATCTGGGGAACATCCACACTCAAGCCTGGAACCTGACTTCTGCTGCAAAATAAGAACGCCCAGGGCTGTATTCCATCAGACCATCTAGCCTGGCACCTCTCTGGGGCAAGCTCTGCAGAGGCTGGCTGTAAGCTGACTACCCCAGGTCACAGTGCAAATGAAAACTTCCTCCAAATCCAGTGGTCTGAGCGGAGCTCTAATGGGTGTCCACACTGGCAAGAAGACAGAGAGACTCCAATCTCTCACCAGCAGGCCTTCAATGAAACTAGAGAGGCCAGAGGCTCGTGGGAGGAAGCCCAGGACTAAACCATGGGTGCAGGCTGGGTTGTCCAAAGCTGCCATGGTAAGGAGGACATGCCAGGACCAAGTCAGAAGCTCATGACCTGAGGGCCCAGGCACCAAAGACCAAGGGACTGGAAGTGGCCTCTGGGGGACAGAGTGCTCACAGAGTATAGGGAGACTCCATTGCCTCATTTGGTTTGCCACAGGAAATTAGACACATTATGCCAGAAAGAGCTCTACCCTGGCCACTGTCAGTCCGCAGGACTCACCAACCTCTCCAGAGCCCCTGAGAGAAGATGGGCCCCGAACTCAGAACCAGGGCAGAAGGATCCTCCAGGGGTCCTTTCTGTGTCACACCTAAGGACGAGGACATGAGCACACTGACTCGGACTGCCACCTGCCTAGGTCCCTGTCTCAGCTCCACACAAATCAATCACTCCAGTGGGGACAGAACAGCAGGTGATCCCAGCTGGGTCTGGGTCCCACCTCCTCCACCTGTTTTACTCAGAAAGATCCTTCTTCTACCCTCGCCGAGGAGCGTCCTGCCCTGGGCTGACCATCCCCAAGTCCACCTGCCTGGCTCACAGCATCTTCTGAACCCAAAGCCCTGGCTTCATTCTGATGACCCTCTTACCACCTGTGTGATTTCATTTACCTAACATTCCATTTCCTTGTTTTGAATTTCTCTAGTTCACATACATCCCAGAAGTTATGATCACTTAGCAGTAGAATAAATACAGAAGCTGCTTCTGTTCTCCAGTGTTGTGTATCCATTTGGGGACATGGGTAAATTAAGCCCCCCATCTCTCCCCAGCTCCGACTATGCTTTTATATGGAAAAAGGTGAACTGATTCTCTGTAGGATCCTTTCCCTTGGGGCACCAGGAGGTTCACTCATCTGCAGGGGGTGCTGCAGCAAGGTGCCTGGGAGACTTAGGAGACTAGAAGTCCAAGATGGAGCCTTAGAAAGGGTTGATTTCAGCCAAGGGCTTTCTTCCTTGCTTGAAGAGGAACACCTTGCTGTGTCCTCACATGACCTTTGGTCCGTGCGCATATGTCCCTGGTTTCTCCTCTTTGTCTCATAAGGACATCAATCATGTAGGACCTGTCCTTAAACCTGCATGTAGCCATAATTATCTCCGTAATGGTCTTTCTTTCAAGGACACTCACACTATAGCCTCACCATACAAATGGAAGGGGAACAAAATTCAGCCCATAATATGGACCCTGTGAACTAGCCTTAAAAAAATGGTAGAATGTTGGGAATGCTGCAGGCTCAAGGTTTGGATTTTGGGAAGAAAGGCTTGGAAATGTGTGGTGAAACTCTGCAAGAGGTGCTGGGACCAGAGTCTATGCTGAAACAGTTGTTTGCAAGTTGATGGCCCATAGAGCTTGGCCCCAACCTATCCTTACCACAGGGAGTCTTTTCTTCTCCATTTCATCTTTGGGCCCTTTCTCCGAGAGCAGCTGGGGTCAGTGACAGAAAACACAAAGGCTGTTGCACTGCTTTTGAACTTCTGGGCAGATTCCTAGCCGGGTTTCCTCCAAGCAATATGCAGATAGTGGCCTAGACCTCAGAGATATGTGGACTTCTAGAAGCATGAAGCTGCAGAAATTCATGCACAAGAATGCAGTTGCCAGGACCTCAGGATCTTCCTAGGATAGAATATTTCCTGTCTGGGGGCAGACAAGTAGAAGGGACATCCCGGTCTCTGGCCACACCACCTTGACCTCGCTCACCTTGTCTGATCTCAGAGGCTAAGTAGGAACTGGATGGGTGGTCCTCACATGGGGAGAGGGACTATCCCAGATGGAAAGTACGACTTGGGGAAAGTGAGATCCGAGGAGTATGCCCTGGCCCGCTTCAGGAGCTCCCCTCTCCCATCGCCTAACGCTGCTTGGCCTTCCAGACCCTTCCTTACTTTAAGGTCTGGAAAAGTTCTAAAGAGGATCCAGAAATATCATCCCTTCCTTCTCTGTGATGGAAGTTTGTCTGTGGCTGGAAAGTCCACAGAAAGCATCATCCCCACGAGGGCAAAGCACACCACCGTGACTCCCAGCAGCCAGTCTCCATGGCCCTGGCTCCCTGCCTTTCCTATCCCGAGCGGTGGGAATACTGCTTGCTTCTTGTGTCCTTCATTGCGTGGCTCTGCCCTTCCCCTGGCCTCAGCTTCACCTTGCTGAGTCACCCCCCCACCAGTTGTTAAACCCGCCAAAACTCACTTCAAATCCTAGATCTGAAGGCAAGAGACAGCTTGTCCAGGCCCAGCAAGGGAGTCATACTGGCAACAAGCTCTCAAGCTGCGTGCAAGGTAGGCTCACCCTACCCAGGGTGGCCGGGGAAAGCTCGTGACCACGTCGTGGCCCAGGCATCTCTTGCCTAGGACTCTGTGCTTCTGCGAGAAATGGAAAGGCAGAAAGGAATCTGAGAGCGCGCCACAAGAGAAGCACTAGCGAAGACATAAAGTACGATGCACTGCGCGGTTTCTATCATTTTTATTGTCTAAAATACGATGGGAACTCAGGGCTGCAGAGCCCACCCTGGTGTCTGCAGGCTGGGGATGGAGCTGGGCGGCGGAGTCAGAAAGCTTGGAGTTCAGAGTCCCCTAGTGGCCCAGTGCGGCATTACACGAATTCCAGAGAGGGACCCGTGAGGGCTGAAGGCACCCATCCTCACAGCCCAGAAAAAAGTAGCGGGTGCCATCGAGAACCCAGTCCAGAGCTCCATTGCAGCCTGGAAGTCCCAGACTTCAGCTACCTGTACAGGTCTCACAGGCCTGCTTGGGAAGGGACAAGAATGGAGTGTGCTGACATCTGTCCACACCTGTATCAGCTGTCCTGAGGGATCCAGGCCCGGCTGCAGGTGTGCCTCTGGCGAAAGCCAATCACTAGTAGCCAGAGCCACTCAAGGGTTGGGGAGGGGGAGCCCCACTGGGTCTCCCTCCCAGAGAGTCCCTACGTCAGGGAGATGGGAGGAGCTTAGGGAGGCTTTGCTGCTTGCCTCCAGGTGTGTGGGTTCACGGCTGGGTGTGGTCTGAGCCCCCTAACGCTGTCCACTCTGCTTTGTTGCAGATGAACCGGCCGATCCAGGTGAAGCCCGCGGACAGCGAGAGCCGAGGAGGTAGTAGCTGCCTGCGCCAGCCCCCTTCACGTGAGGGCCCACTTGTCTCTGCCCCCCACCCTACTATCTTTCCTTCCCACCTTGCCCTAGTGCGGTGACTCCCTCCCGGGATCCTCCTCCTGCTGCTGCTGCTGACCCCCACACACCCCAAGGCTGGGGATGGGTGGAAAGACAATGGGGGTACCTTGTTGGGGCAAAAAAGGGCCTGCCTGCCTCAGACCAACTCACTGTGATGGGACTGGAATCACAGAGCAATGCCTGGCCAGGAAGAAGGCGAGGGATGCAGTTTTGTGGATTCAGGCCAGAGATGACCATCACTGAAAGGGCCTGCGGCAGGGCTGGGTAAGGTGGGGTGGCACTAGACCAGCAAGGGTGGAGGTTGATGTGCGTAGGCTGGCAGAGGTCTGGGAGGAGACAGACCAGCCCCAGAACTCGGAGTCCATCAAAGACTGGTGCAAGGTGACTGAGCCTTCCACACACACTCACTGCTTCCCTGAAGCTCAACTCTGGGAAGTCAGGACAAGGAGCCATCGAGGACAGCTCTATGCCCTGCTGGGGTTGAGGTGCCATTACAGCTGTGCAGTTCACCCTCACCTCAGCTCCAACCTCTGCCTCCCCCAGGCTGGACTAGGGGGTCGGGATCTTGGAGGCACAGGTAGCTGGACTGCATGGCTCCTCCTGCTCCTTAGCTCAGGTGGTCACTAAGGAATTTCTTTGGTCTGCATCCTTCTTCCTCCAAAAGCTTATGAGGAAATTAAGAGCATAAGTAAGCTATGCTAGAGATACTTAAAAGTCAGTTGTCTTGGAGTGTAGTGTGAACATAGGTGACCTGTTGGCCCCTGGGATCTATGTTTCCTTCCAGAACGTTCCCTCGTCTCCCCTATTTTAGACTGCTGATCTGAAAGGCTCAAGCCTTTCTTTGTGGCTCAGGCCATTCTTGACCCGAGGGAGCCTCAGGTCCTACCCTCCAAGGTTTGGCACTGTCCAAAAGGACCCCATGCCCTGGGGCACAGACACACCTCCTCAGGACTCCCTTAAGCTCTGTGGGATCCTGAGAGTCCAGGCCCACTTTGTTGAGAAGAAAAGATGGCTTGGATATGAGAGGTCTGAGTGAGCAAGCCCATCTGGTCACAATGCCTGCTCAGGTCCCTTCTGACTGTGACAGGAACACTGTTCTCCCTTGGCCTCACCCAGGGCTCATGGCAGGATGCAGAGACAATCTAGAAGGCAGGTCCAGTAAAATGCCAGCTTGGGTCTCCTAGGCATGTAGCGGGCCTGCAACCCCCTGTTCAGGTGACACGTCTCGATGTGTAACAGGAGAGGCATCAGTGTAGGCAGGTAGCTTGGACAGTAGGCATCACCAGTCATCCGAGAAAGGGGACCTCAGAGGATGGGCCAGCCAGTGAACTTGGAGGAGATAACGGCACTTTCCTAGCCTTGAAGGAAGAAGACATGAACAAGGTCACACGTAAAGAGGCCTCAGAAGGGACCAGGAAGGATTTGCTTTGGAGGGTTTCCCAGACTCCAAGTGGGTGACAGCCCCTCTTCCCCCAACCCTGCCGAGTGCCGCCTTGGAGACTTTTCTCCAGCCCCTGCCTGGGAGGCAGTCGCTGTGGACTCCAAGCTGCTAACCTCATCGCCTTTCCCCCATAGATCTCCTCTTCTGACACTTGCCCCAAGCCAGATTAATCAGCTCTTTTATTCTTCCGGCAGTGGAGGGGGGGGGACAGAAAGCGAAACCTAAACATCTATTAATTGCATATTTAATATTAAACAGGAAGAGGGTCCTGAGTCAGCACTATATCACCAAGCTATATTTTTTTTAAAAGAAAGTTGGTTTAAAATAATTTAATACCCATTAAATACTTCTGGAGGCAAGCAAGAAAAGGGTGGGAGGAGGGAAAGGTGAGAAATGATTTTAAAAATGGGGAACAGGAGGAGAAAGTGGATGAGAGGGAGGGAATGGGATGGCAGAGGAGGAATGAAAGGAAGATTTGCCCAGCTGGGAGGAGGCTAGGGGGACAGGGAAGGAAGGCCCCAGAGAGAGTGGACATTGGGGCCCTGGTCCTGCTCAAACCCAAGTCCTCTCTTCTTTCCAGACCCAGGAACTTGGCTCCCAGGCTACTCAGGTTCCAGAGACCTGAGAACCTGGGCTTCCCGCTCATGGCTGTCCCTGGGTAAGCAGCAGAAAGAGGTGTATTTGCCGTAGAAAAGCCTTCCCCCTGCCCTGCCCACACAGAGGTTACTGTCCATTCAGACACTTACAGGGCCCAGATTTTCTTCCCTCTTGGGCTTCTAGCAGCTTCCTCAGGTCACCTATGAGGACAGGGCATTCGGAGGATGGATGTGGGGGGTAGGTCTGGAAGGATGGATTGCCAGGTGAGCCTGACAGGGACAGAAGAGAGCTAGACTTCTGTCCTCTGGTGTGAGGTTAGCTCCAGCCACATAAGCAGCACAGAGAAGGCTAGATCCCAGTGGGCCTGTGGTAACAGGCCCAGCTCTCGGCAGGCAGTTCACTGTCCCCTGAGGCCCAGGCTCCATTGGATGGGTCTGGCTTTAGGGAGCCCTCCAGTGGGAACACAAGCAAAGTTGAAGGCAATTTTCCAGGATGTTTCTGTCACCTTCCCCCACCCCTTGGCTCCAGAGCTAGAAACTTCACCCAGACAAAGGTAGTCACATCTATGGCAGAATCAGAGACCTAATTGCTTTAAAAAGTGGTCAAATAAAGTCAGCAGCAAATATAGACCTTTGGCTAGGGACAGGTAAGACCTTTGTGGAAGGGGAGGACAGGTCACTTGAGGGGTGGCTCCCAAGTCCCTCCCTGGCAAGTGGGGTGTGTTTTTCTCAGGAGGTCAGGGAAGGGAGGCTGACTAGAACCTAAGAGAACCCAGAGGAGCACCTGAATCTCTGCAAGTAGGTCGGTAAATGAGGCAGGAGCGGCAGGCTGGGGAGGGGAGGGAAGGAGCCCTGCTCCCTGTCTGGAAAGGAGCTGAGAGAGGTAGTCAGGTAAGCTTCTATTGGCAAACCTCTAGGAAAGCTTCTAGAAGGTGAAGAAACCTCTCCCCCCACCCTTTCCCAGGTCCTGCAGATGTGCCTGGTGCTAAATACTCCCAGCCTCCATTTCTACACCTGGGAGCCCACACTTCTCCTCTCTCCTTCTGATCTGTCTGTATCCCTGTCTCTCCTGTCTCTGCTGGGACTGGGCAGATGGAAGAAGGCCTGGGAGGGAGGATGGGGCAGGGGTGACAGTGCCACCTGGGTGAGCCATTCAGTTTCCACCTGGACCTCCAAGGAGGGTGTTGGCAGAGTCATTCTGCTGAGTTCTGGCAGTTCTTTGCAGTCCCCCCACCCACCCCCACCTCAGTTCATTTAATGACATCTTCAGAGCATCCTCTCTTCATGGCTGAGGCACTGGTGTGTCAGTGGAGTCCCGCTGGGCCAGCTAATGAGGTTGGACACAATGCATGTGACGCAGATCCCAGGCCCTCCCTGAGGCCATGTTCCCCACCATAAACCCAGGCCCATTCCCTCCTCCTGGCCCTTCCCTCCTCCCAGCCCATCCACCATCTGTAGCTCCATCGGGTCCTGTGGCTTTTGAAATCCTATTAAGTTCCTCATTTCTCCTTCGAGCATTATTTTATTTCTAAACAGACAGACCACGCGTAGTCCTTAAAGGCTCCAAGAAGCTGTTGGAATCAGCTGGGGGGCATGGGCCCGGGCAGGACAGCTGCCTGCTCCCACCATGGTTCAGGTCCAGGGACATGGCTGAAGAGACCCATAGTCACAACTATGGACCTCTGGATGCTGTGTTTCTCACTTCTGGATTCTTCCAACAATTCAGTCCCCATATACTTGAATGTCCATTTAGCAAGTGTTCCAACAACAAAATGGACTTGTGGGTTTGCCCAATTTATGAAAATACAACATACAAAAAGTGTCTATTTTCCAATCTTCCGGAGCAAAGAATGACTGACTCACAGGACAGGAGCTTCTGTCAGAACAGAACCTCCCCTCAGGAAGCCCTCAGGCTGGCAGGAGGGAAGGTTGGCCAAGCTAAAGGGCCAGGTGTGACCAATCCAGACCCATCCTCAGTCCTTAGATCACAGGGCTTTGTCCTCATGCCTGACATCCTGGCCTCTCGTTTGGAGCTGTCTGGGCGACCCAGGGAAGGTCAGAGCTGTCCCTAGCGAGGCCAGGGGGAGGACTGTAACTGAGGCCCAATAGCTGCTACCCAAAGAAGGATCTAGAGACACTTGGGGCAGAAAATGTTCTCCCCTCAGCAGACCCTGTACTTGCTGAGTTCCCCACACTGGGCTGTGTTTGTACTACATGGGCGACACTCCATTGTGTGTCCACACAGGCTTACGTGCATGTGTGTGTGCATGGGTTCCAGACCCTGGCCTCCCCAGCTCAGTGAGAGTGTCATCCTCCCTTCCCAGAGGGGTCCTTTGAAGGAGGTGCCATGGCAAACCCTAGAAACCTTGGTTGGGGACAGCTCACTGCCCAGACAGCCCAGCTGTCCTGTATATGTGATCTAAGTGATTTATTCACAAGGACTGAAAGATGACAAACGTATGGCCAGGCCAGGTGGTCTGCCCAGGGTGTGGCTTACCTCATGGTCAAGTTCAATCAGTATCTATGTGCACAATCTCTCCCATTTTGGCTCCAGCGTTGTCAGACCTGTGTAAGGCAGGACGCTTCCCACCCTGGCATTTCGATTCCCAATAAACCCTATTCCTTCGGACTTAAAACTTAGAGGAATCTTTGCTTCCTTTCTTTCTCAAACCCCTTCTGAAAAAGAATTTTAAAAGCTCAGAAAGCCATCCCCAGTTTTTACAAGCACACCCAAATAGCAGGTCTGTGAAGACATGTCTTTGTAACTGGGGAGGTAGCTGGTAGGGAAGGGTCCCTAGGGAGGCCCAAGGCGCTCCAATGGGGCAGACACACATTATAAATACATCTGTAACTCCCTCCCACCATAGGTGTGAAAATATAATTAACTGCAAACCTGCTGAATGTAAATGGACTGGAGGTTTTCAGCGGGGGGAGGGCGTGTTGATTGATCTGCATTTTGTTTTTGAAGTTTTTTTTTTTTTTAATGCATTAGGAAAGTTAAGTTGAGATTCCAAGCTCCTCAACAAATTCCCTCTGGCCCCAGCTAATTTAGCAAAGCACTATTTCAGGGGAAATGGGATATTAATCATAGCAAATGGCCTTCTGGATGATATTTAAAAGGTGCCTCCTGCCTGTGCACCCAAGAATAGGAATGATGGAGGGGACCAGGTGTGTCCCCTCTGGTGTCCCACTCCATCCCCACTCCCAAGACATCCTGTTCCCCTGCACAGTGTGTAGAACACCCAGGAGAGATCGCCTACATCCTGGGAATATGGGGAACACAGAGGCAGTTCAAGGTGCCAGGGGGCCCTCAACACTGGTGCAGGTGAGAAGTACCCAGCGTCCTTGGGCCCTTGGCACACCTCTCTGGGATAGGATAACAGCAAGGCATGGTGGGAGAGGATTATGGGGGGCAGGAAGAGGGAAGAGACCATGTGGAGCAGAGATGCCAGCAGCTCCTGCCTGGGGCTCAAAGAGCAGAGCTTGCCACGTGGGCAGATGATCAGGCAGGTGAGGGCCATCCTGGGAGCCAGGCTGGTGATCTGCTTTGGGAATCTGCACAAGGGGAGGCCCTCTCAGGCCTGTGGGTTAGGGGTGACACGGCATAAGTGGTGTTCTGGAAACAGGAGCAGATAGGTGACATTCGACATGCTAGATTGTAGAGGAATGGGTTGGCTGGGGAGGAATGTCATCTCTTGGGAACAGGAAGGACCTGGATTTGCTACACTGCGGCCTCCCTCCTCCCATCTCCCAGGAGGGTGTGCCTGCACATGGAGGCTGACTCTAGAGCTCCTGTCCTTTCTCCTCCTCTGGCCAAGCATATGGTCCATCTTAGTCATGTTTCTATAGCCTCTGCTACTTCCCCGTCTGTTTTTTTGGAGCCTGCTCCTGCTCCTGAACTTCTATTTCAGGGTAGAGAAGTAGGGCCTTGACAGTAATGGAAGCACTAGCTGCTGGGTCTCTCAAAGGATGTGGTCAGGGCCATGAGGCTCTAAGCCCACCATTACATCACCCAATGAGAGTGCCTCGCCATAGCCCTGTGGTTGGCTGAGAAGACTGGGAGAGGCGGGATGACATTCAGAAAGCACAGCAATCATTAGCCTTCATACTTTAGTCCACATTCTGCTGGCTTGTCACTGGTGCTGACCTCAGAGGGCATCCTCCTGGCATCCACACCCACCATGGTGTCTACAGACAATAGGTTGGACCTCTGTCTGCAGATAGGCTTCCACTCCTTACTTAGGTCCTTGAGAAAAGGGATGGCAGGAACCTGAGAGGGTCTGAGGCAGGTGGCAGTCTCGCTGACAGCAGGAAGAGCCTGTCTGTGGTCATGTACGTGTTAGGGCTAACTGGGAGGAGAAGGCGGAGAAGGTCTATGGAGGCTCCACTGAGAAAAACCAACCTGAACCAAGGCCATCTGAGATCTTTTGTCCTTCTGAGATCTGGACATGAGAGAAAGGTTTGCAGTGTCTAGATGTCAAGAAGGACCCATGGAAGGGATACCACATGATCAACGTCCTTCATAGGCACTTCATGTCCTGGAGAATGGGCCCAGGTGTGTCAAAATACTTGAGGCTGTGCATAAATGGACAGTTGCAGTGACGTGTGCGTGTGTTTGTGTGTGTGTGTGTATTGTGTATGTATTCATGTTCATAAGTGTGTGGGCACTCGTATATGTGCAGGTGCATGTGCATGTGTTTGTGTGTGCGTGCACACACACATACACACACACACACACACACACACACACGCACACATGCACGCACGCACGCACACTAGCACACGCACTTAGAGGCCAGAGGTTGATGTCATGCGCCTTCCCAAATCACTCTTCTCCTTACCTATTGAAACAGCATCTCTCTCTGTCTGAACTCAGAGCTCACTAGTGTGACTAGTCTAGCTTCCCAGCTTGCCCCAGTGACCTTCCTGTCTCTGCTTCCCCAGCACAGAAAGCACTTTCCACTCTGAGCATCACCCCAGCCCCCAGAGACTTTCCATAGCAGAAAGCATTCCTGCTCTTGGACAGCTTATGGACCATGAAGACAGGTGCATGGCTCTAGGTTGACATTTTCCAGTTTCTGTCCAGCTCCCAGGTCTGGGAAACTCAAAGTGAGGGGTTCCATTGACACACATGACTGGTGGAGACAACGTACCCTTCAGACAGCAAATGGAAGTCCTGTGCAACCTGGGCCAGCCAGAGTGGCTTTCTGGAAGGAACTTCCTGTTCGAAAGGATTCTAGGCTAAGAAACCAGTGAGACCAGAGATGGAATCCCCATGGCATAGACACTGTCCAGGGAAAAGGAGGAAACAAGTCGGCCCAAGGAAGGGGCTCCAGAAATGCCAAGCTAAAGCACTGGAGTTGGGGATTGCTGAGGGAAGGTGAAGAGCCCTGGGGTCTGTGGCTGAGATCTGAGGTTGGTAGCCCTGCTAGAAGCTGGACCCTGGAAGGTAGATGGCCACCTGCAGAGACAACTGACCAGGGTTTCAGTAGAACAACACGACCATGCAGGCTCTGGTTGTGAGGGAACTGGCAGGCATGAGAGTGAAGCTCTCCTCATCTATCTATCTTGTGTTAGATAATGATAATGATAAACCCAGCACCAAGCCACCCTGCCCTGCCACCTCCTAACACCTCAGAAGCCAGAGTGTCCACCCCTTCCTTCCCACTTGCCCAGCTCCGTGCCATCACTCCAGGCCCACCTCAGTCTGTCTCACTGGGCTGTTTTCTCTAACTGTTCCCCACTGGTTCGCCACCTCAGACCCCCTTCTTGTCCTCTGCAGATACCATAAAGTGTTAACGTCTCATCTCCATGGAGACTGTGCCCTTCTTGAGGAGAGGCACATCTGCCCTCCCCAGAGCCTGCCAGGCACAGGCCTCACTCTGTGCCTGCTTCACGATGCCAGTCTTGTGCCCATGGCTGTAAGCAAGAACGTGCTCCACCCTCTGGGTTCTTATCCGGGTAGAGAATCAGCCTTCACTTTGGGCTCTCCACCTCCTCTGGCCCACAGGAGAGGCAGGGTGGGCAGGGGGCTGGTGTCACTGACATTGGCATTCTCCTTGCAGCATATCTTAATAATTTAATGGCTATTAGCAGGGCTGGGGTGGTGGTGTGGGAGGGACGGGGGGGAAGATTTATAGAGAGAATTCACTCCAGGTTGGGGTTTTGTCTTCCTCTGTTTTCCTGGCATTTATCATGCATGTTTTAATTTGGATCGGAGAGTTGTTACCATCTGGCCATTATCGCAAAGAAATATTCATTTTCGCTGAGTGACACAGGCTCCATTCATCACAGAGCGCACTGATTGCCCTGCGAGTGTGGGCTGCACTTTCTCCTTCACTGAAATGAACCAAGAGTTTCAAGCAGGTCCAGTTTGCCAGGAGCGGAGGCACAGGGCTGGCAGTTACCACTGGACCCACCCAGCCAGGCTAGCAGGGAAGATGTGAAGGGAAAGGGGAGCCACCTCTCCCACTCCCTCACCTGTCCCAGGCTCCCCACAACAGGTCCTCCCAGCAGCCCCTATTCGGCATGGCCAGACCACAGAGGTGCCCCTCTGCCCTCTTTCTTGGACCTCCTTTCTGACAGACATGCAGATGCTGGCCAGTCCAAAATTTGCTTAAGCAATCTTTCCCCTCCAGAACCCTACCTAAGTGGTGTCACTCAAGTCAGGGTCATGTGTGATTCAGTGGGGTCTC
Source organism: Zapus hudsonius (assembly GCA_004024765.1). Taxonomy (NCBI): domain Eukaryota; kingdom Metazoa; phylum Chordata; class Mammalia; order Rodentia; family Dipodidae; genus Zapus; species Zapus hudsonius. The sequence goes on from PVHP010002151.1 coordinate 37,389, forward strand.
TTCTGTCTTTGCCTCATCACCATGGTGATGCCATCAAGGATGGGTCCCCAGGAAGAGATGCATATGGCTCCCACTAGGCCATGTCTTATAATCTGCCTGCAGCAGGGCAGTTCATCAGGCCACTGGGGCCCCTTGAAATTGAAATTGATGGGCATAGAACTCAAGGTGGCAAAACAGAGCACCCCATGATCAGGCTAGGCCCCACTTCATACCAGTTCAGTGAGCAGTCATCCAGGGCTTCTGAACAGAGAGAGGAGGAAATCTCTCTAACCACTGCAAATCTCAAGCCAAGGCACTAAGAATGGCTTGCTTGAGCCCTTGCTGGGTTCCCTGCTGTGTGTGTGTGGGGGGGTGACAGGGGTTGGTGGGTGATTAAGCAGTAGAGCTTGACATGTCCTCTACGATCCCCTATGAAATCATTCATATAAACTCGTGGAGGTTTGGTCTCTCAGACATGAGAAGAACTTTGCCCCTCACCCACCCACCTTCCCTGCCAGCATGTGACATTTGAGGAAGAGAAGGAATTAGGGATGGAAATAGCATCATGGAGTGAGGGTTTCTTTGCTTCTGGAGAGGCAAAATTGGGCAGAAGTTTCTTCTGCAGAAGTTAACACACCTTGGATCTTGGCAGGTACCCAGCCAAATGAAGTTCTCTAGTCTCTGTAGAAGAATTTGGGCCAGACCTGACAACACTCCCTTCCCCACCCTCCCCACCACCAGGACCCAGGGGACTGATCTGATTCCAAAGGCAGCCCTGGGCCAGCTCCCTTTGCCCTTCCCCACCAGGAGAAAACAAAGCTGAAGGCTGGGTCCCTCTCCTGTCTCAGCATCCTGACCCTGTTCTGTAGGTGTGGGAGTCTATTTCCAGGGCCCCGCCCCTGGCTGAAACAATAAGACAGATCAAGGTTTCACAGAGCACTGTGGGGACCACTGAGGGCCACAAGATGCTACAGGGAAATGCACTGACCTTAACAGCCCATTGGCAGTGGCCAGAACTTTCCCATGAGTCACTGCTTCTTCCTCCCCCTCTGACCCATGCCTCTGGTATTATTGCTCTATTATACAGATAAGGCAAATGAGACCCAAGGGCTTACAGACAGGTCACTGGTGTCCAGAGCACCTAGAAAGGAGTGCCAGGCCCTTGGTGTGCCAGGCTACCTGACTCCCAGCACCCCCCTAGTGGATTGGAAAATTCATGGATGACTGTATTTGTACTGGTGTTTGCAGGCCAGGACAGACAGTGACCATGAGCCAGCTTTGGCCTGGATGGGAATGACACTGCATTCCAGGCAGGAGGACCTCCCTGCCCTATGTCCCTCCAGCCCATTTCCCATTCTGGCATTCATTGAAATGAATTAACTGTCCCTTCAGGACCCCCTCCCTCCCTCCAGCAGCCTGGGGTGAGGCCTCTGCAGCCCTGGAATGTGGGTGACAGTCCACAGAGGGGCACAGGGGGTGGAGCTGAATCCCAGCCAGCAGCTCACAGTGCAGCCCTTCCTCCCCTGGAACTCTCAGTGATACCAGCAGCTCGGGGACATCTGCTCCTCCATCCCATCCTGGGACCTGCAATTTGAATAAATTACCCCAAAGTGGCAGCAGCCTGTTATTAATGTCTCGAGTTTTATAAGATGCTTTAGTTTAATATCACACTATCCGGCTCTGAGCCTCTCCGAGATATTTTTGCATTTCGCCCCTTTCCCTGTTCCTGTCCTGCTCCACCTGCACTCTCCTCTAGACCAGGGTCCCCAGCCACATTCCCACCCAACCGTCACCCCAGCACCCAGCTGCAGGCTCCCAGTGGCACCAATGGCCTCCATCTGGGCCCATTCCTCACCCTGTATCCACCTGCAGAACCACCTTTCTCCTTAGCAGAGACCTGGATCCTGGACATCAGTTTGCAGGGTCTCTGCTCCCCATTGTTCCCCAAAGGAAGCACAGGATGGAGAGAGCAAAGCTCTGAGCAGAGAGCGCATGTACTCCTTAGCTCATTGCCTGGGCACTACAGTCTTTAACAAATGGCAGAGCCCAGTTGGGCCAGCAGTGCCACACCTTGAGGGCACTACTTGGTTATTCAATGTGTCATCTTTCATTCTCTCATTGATTTGCCCTTGGTCTCCCCTCTCCCCACTCCACCTCCAATGCCTGTGAAATGATGGGTTCTTGGGGCTCTTGGTACAAAACCAGCTTTACCACCTCCAAACAGGATATCGTATAGGAGCGTTGGGCACTTAACTAGCCCGTGTATTCATGTCATCATCCTCCCCAAAGCCATGTAGGCTACAGTCATCAGGTAGAAAGCACACAGACACAGACCTGAGCCCCAGCTCAGGAAGTGTTAGCCCAACTGAGCCCACACCCCAGGGAGTGGGCCCATCTATGGTTGAGGAGCCTACTGGCAGGAGCACCCCAAAATGACAATGTCTGGAAGCAGAAGGAAAGGCCATGGGCTTTGGTTCTCCAGACTCTGTGCCCCACAGGGTCTTAGTGGACCCTTTCCTGCTAGGGCCAAATTGAACTGTGTGGCTCCTTGTTCTGGGAGAGGCAGGGGTTAGCATGACATGTGATGTGACCCTGTTATTTCCCACCCACCCTCTACTTCCCTCTCCAGGCTCCAAGGACCATTGGGAGAACCCAGGTTTACTGCTTCCCACTCGGTCTAATGTAACTGGGGGACTCAGCTTTTTGCTAAGTCCCACCATTGTAACATAATTACTGCTCAAAATGACCTTTAAAATAAGTTTTAAATTCAAAATGTCTTTAAACCCTTCACTGAATACCATTTTTTGTTCAGTTTTGATGACTGTTTTCCTCTTGGGAGAGAACTTTAGGGTGAAGAGTGGAGGAAGGGGCCCTTCCTGTGGATCTCAAATGTTAACCTCTCCCCACTGCTGGGGAAAAGCCTCGCAGGGTGCCTGGGAGGCCAGGAGGAGGCAACTAGCTAAAAACCAGAACAGGGTCACCTTTGCTCCCAGCCTTCTGCCTCCCTGGTCATGGGCTCTGCCCACACCACCACCCACCTGTGCCTCTGTCCCCAGCCTCCAGCCTGACTTGTCCTCTACTGGAGGGGACTCAAAAGTCAAAGAAAATGCTGGGAACCAGCTTCACTCTCTCACTGTTTAACTCCTTCGTGCCTCTTCAGTTCCCTGTCTGCTGTCACCCTGCAGCTCCACTGCACCCCCATAACTCCTGCAGGGTGGAGCTCCCTAACCCCTCCAGCCCTGCCCTGCTGAGCTGAGAAACCCCAGTCTTCATGGACCTGGAAGCACAGTGTCAGAACCATTGCTCTTCCTGTGCAGGGGTGAAGGCTTTGGCATGGGAGAGAGCCTGGCTTGCCTGGTGCACGAGCCCTGGAAATGCATTCTCCATCCCAATGCCCCTGAAGACTTGGGCTTCCCTTCCCTCAGCCCCCCCACCTCCACCTGTAACCCAGGTATTCTCCTGACAGGTTTCCCTTGGTGCAGCCCGTGTCTTCCTCAAGTGGGGGCTCCCAGGGGCTATGATGTAGGGTATAATGGAGGCACTGTCGGCCAGCCTGCCTGCCTGGTGCAGTGAGGGGGTGGAGACAGTGTGAACCTTCTGGCCCCTTAAAGGAGGTACTTCATGGTGTGAAAACCATGCCATGAAGACAGGAACTCTAGACTCTCCATCCACTGAGATGTAACCAATGTTAGCTGCAGGAGGGGGGGGTGAGAGGCACTTTGGGGAAATAGTACCTTGGGCCTTTAACTCTGTCATCCCTTCTCTAGAGGAGTGGCCACTGGGTGTCAGAAAGTTCTTCTAGTAAGTTCTTGAGACTTTTCCCTAAAAATTACCTAAGTTTCCAGAAACACTAAACTTACTTAACTCTATGAAAGTTAACATATATTTCATAACCAAACCAAAATGACATGCATGTCATCTATTTGGTTTACCTGGATTTTTAGATCATCCACAGCAACCCCACCCCCAAATAAAACCATGTTCCTGTGTTCCTCTGTCTGCCAGGCCTTCCTACCAGCAGGTAGGAGGTCTTGCCAGGGATGCCAAGGATAGCCATCAGAGAGAAGGGGGAGGGGGAAGAGGGGAAGCCAGAGAGCCCTGTGTGCGAGTTCCATGATGTGTCGGAACAAGAGAACACATCCTTTCTCAAATCCCATGCTGCCGATATTGTGTTTATGACATCAGTTAAATACTGGTGACTTAAGTGATTTACTGTGTGACATGGTCACTCCAGGGACCCATTAGTAGTCGTTACCTTCTCCGGTCTAGTAGGGTCTGACAGAGAAGTGACTTTAAGTGCCTCCCCAGTTGGTGACTTCCAGGACTTGTGAGATGGAAAAAGCATAGCCCATAGTAGTCGTGTCTCCAGGGCAGGGTAGAGTTGAGCTCGGAGAAACCATGTGGCTCAGCCCCCTGCCTTGGGGAGTGCTGTGCATGATGGGTGCTGTCCTGCCTGGGAATGCTAGCTGTAGGTTGGAGACAACAGTTTTTCCTAGGAAGGATGTGGTGGGCACTGGGTTGCCCTGTGAGCTGCCCCCTCCTTGTGATGCTAGATCTGTTAACAATAAAGTCGATCAGACAGGAACAAGGGCATGCATGGCCATCAAGGGCTTTTGGGGACGCCTGCAACGGGGCTCCTCCTTCTAGCTGGAGTCATAGGAGGTCAGAATGGAGTCCTCTCCAGCCCTCACCTCCCACAGCCTTACTCATCTGCCCTCACTGCTCCATCGGCTCAGAGCCTCCTCTGCCTCCTGTCTTTCTCCTCCAGGACCCCACTCCCTGTTCTCTGCACAACAGCTTCATCAGAGGCTCAGCATTCACACTCAGAAGGAAGTTCAAGGCCTTTCTTTACCTCCTGTGCACCTTCTGTCTCAGTGACGCTCTTGATGGCTTGTTCCTTTGTCCTGACCTCCTGCTGATCCTTGACCATCCTTGCTCCGGCCCTTGCATTGGCTGTTCCTTCTGCTAGGCACTTCTCCCCAGATGCCACCCCTACTTAGGAGTCTCCACAGCTACCTTCCTTACGCCAAAGCCTAACCTAACTCCCAACATAACACAGCCCTTGGCAGAGGCTCCACCTGCCACTTCTTATTTTATTCATGGCACATGGTCTTTTTCGTGTGTGTGTGTGTGTGTGTGTGTGTGTGTGTGTGCATGCACACATGTGTACATGCATGAGGAGGCCCGAGTTCAACAGGAAGTGTCTTTCTCATTCACTCACCACCTTAGTTTTTTGAGACAAAGTCTCTCACAGAACATCAAGTTCACTGATTTAACCAGACTAGCTAATCACCAAGCCCAAGGGATCCCCCTGTCTCTACCAACCCAGCACTGGAACTGCAGGCATGTACATGTACCACCGCACTCAGTTGACATATATATATATATATATATATATATATATATATATATATATATATATATATATATATATATATATGCATGCCAGGGATCTAAACTCAGGTCCTCGCTGAACCTACCTTACCCACTGAGCTAGCTCCCCAGCCCCTCCAATCTTTTCTTGATCCACATCCATTTCTCCCCATGAGAGATGAACTCTGCCAGGAGACACTCTCTTCTCCCATATTTCTGCAACTTGAACAGGGTTGAGCCCAGAACAGAGATGCAGGAAGTGAATGGCTGAGTGGACGAGAAGGGACTCCACATAGGCAGTGACATTAGAAAGCACTGGTGCCCGGGGTCAGATACAGTGAAGCCAGGAAATATCTACAACAGCAGGACTTTCGGTGCCAGGTGCCTGGAGTCAGAGATGAGAGGGAAGGCCACATTTTCAAGAAGCTCCCCCCCATAGTTCAGTTCTGCTTCCTGAGACAGGGAATCTGGGGGTGCCTTTCGAAGAAGGGAAACTGACAATGGATCCAGAAAGCAGGAGGAGGGTGGTGGGTGGTGGGTGGTGGGCTCCAGGCTCCAGGCCTTTAGGAGGGCGTGGGTCAGGCTACTGGACTTTGGAGCAAGAAGGGAAGAAAGCGAAGGCGCTAGAGCTTAGAACTAGGAATGTGACTCACGACCTGGCCAGCTTCCAGAAGCCTCTGTGCAATCAAGCAGAGAAACACATTTGAGAGAACAGAATTGTGAGAGTAACTTTGAGGCCTCGGTTGCCATGGGAACATATCTGTAAATACTTAACTGCAAACATTAAGTGACACACAGCAGCAGAGGCTTGCGCTGCGGGAGACAGCCAAGTCCACATCCCTGCCTTCCACCACAGCTAAGGTTTTCTCCACCCCTGAATGGCCAAGGTCTCTGGCTGGGATCTCTTTCCATTACCCCTCCTGCTCCCTTCCCCTTGTCCCTGTGAGCCTGACACTGAAGGGCTGGGCTGCTTTCCTGTCCTGTTTTCTTGCCTGGTCCCTGGTATCCTGACTCCCATGAGCATGATCAGCCTAGGTGACTAGGCCCTTGGGTCACAGGGAGAGGCACAGTAAAACAGCCTAGAAATCAACAAATCTTTGCAGCAGTGAGTTTGATAGTGCAAGTGTTCTCTTGCTGGGAGCACTTAAGCTTAGCTCTGTAATTCTGGCCCCACCTCCAGCGCCTTCTCTGATCTTCTGTGCTCAGGGCATTAGCTCTGCTCCTCTGGCCTGGTCAAGCCCACCACCCCATGGTGAACACACGGGACCAAGGAGGGAACTTCCTGAGAGCCTTCTCCTGACTGGCATCCCACCTGCTTTGGTCCTGCCTAGGGGTTCTTAACCTATCTAGGTCACAGACCCCTCTGGGAAACCAAGGAATCTTTTTATTCAGCCATTTGATTGTTCCCAAAGGTTATACAGTGCACCACCTACCAGGCTACGTGCTAGGTGACCCCCCCCCCCAGTGCCTCTGGCCTTTCAAGTTAGGGGAAGGGGCAAGCAGGAAGCAAGAACTCCAGGGGAAAGTGACAAGGAAAGCTTATCAGCAATGTTCAAGGTTAGGATAGGGCCCATTGTGCTGCAGGCTAGCAGGGGCTGGTGAAGGGGAGGGGTAGATCCTGCCCCATCTTCCCAGCTATGTTCTCTCTATGGGTGATGTATGTGCATGTGTGTATGGATGTGTGTGTGTGTGTGTGTGTGTGTGTGTGTGTGTGTGCACGCAGATGTGTGGTGTATATATGTGGAGGCTAGACGTGGATGGTAGTGGTCTTCCTCAGTTGCTGCTCTCCACCTGCTTTTTAGAAACAGGGTCTCTGGCTGAACCCAGAGCTATCTGATTCAGCTCTCTCTTGAGATCCTCCTGTCTCGCCTCCCCAGCACTGGGACTGTAGGCATGTATCACCATGCCTGATTTCTCTGTGGGTTCTGGGAAGCCAAACTCAGTCTCCCAAGCTTGTGCAGCATTGCCCACTGAGCCATCTCTCAGCCCTTTAGAGACCATGATAGAGACTGGACTTAATTCAGATCAAAGGGGACCAAGTAGCCACCACGGTGCTCAAGCAGGGTGGGGAAGTCCGTGAAGCCCAGGCTGCTGGTGGAGACACGCTGCAGAGGCCTCCGGAGGTACAGGGAATGGTTAAGAGCTTGTCTCTGGGACCCAGAGGAGAAGAAATGGCTGGCATGGGAGTGGGTCTGAGGGGCTCCTCCATGGAGGAGGAAGAATTGGCAGAGTCGTGGGTTGTTCTATGCACACTCTGATGCTCCAGGACCCCAAGGATCAGCTGCACCCCCACTAGGTTCCAAAGCCTCCTACAGCCTCCTGGGCCTCCCACCCTAGTTCTGGCAGATGTCCATAACCCTTAGCGCACTTGTGGACCTAAGGCCCAGGGCAGGCTACAAGAGGGAATAGCACCATTCAAGATGGCAGCATCTTTACCTCCAGTATTTGCAAAAGAAGTCACAGTCTTCAGAAAGTGACGTCACTGGGTAGAGGCCACACAGCTCTTTAGTGATAAACCAAAACAAAAAGCAAGGCCTTGATCCCCAACCCAGGCTACCTCCCCAACACTGACAGGAAACGACCCTCGTGACAACTGTAAGTTCCATCTTTGGAGACATATGGGGAAGATAGCAGGTTTCAGATGGGGTGTGAGCAGGTACATATTCCACCACTGTGAGGCCACTGATGAGCTTCTCAAGTGCCTCAGTTTCTTCCTCTGTAAAATGCAAGGGTAACAGTGTCATTTCTGACAATTAATGGTTTGAAGGATTCCAAAAAAGCAATACAGCCCTGAGTGTGTGTGTGTGGGGGGGGTTAGGTAGGGCGCTTGCTACCGAGCAGGAAGCCTTGGGCTCAATCCAGCACCATATAGATGAAGTGAGGTAGCACATGCCTGTAATCTCAGCATTCTGAATGTGGAGGCAGGAGAATCAGTAGTTCGAGGTCATTCTCAGCTACATAGTTTGAAGATAGTGTGGAATACACGAGACCCTCTCAGGAAGAGAGAGAGAGAGAGAGAGAGAGAGAGAGAGAGAGAGAGAGAGAGAGAGAGAGAGAGAGAGAGAGAGAGAGAGAGAGAACCCTTCCCCAAGTCCCCAGAAATGATCTTTCTTGCTTTCAAATCAGAGTCCAGAGGTAGCAAGAAGATTTCTCTCCACCTGCAGAGCCCAGGGACACTGACAGGATGAGGGAGATGCCCTGGGACATGTAGCCTCCAAACACACACACACACACACACACACACACACACACACACACACACACACACACACGCACAAACCTAGCATTTCTCTAGAGATCTCAGGAGACTCTGGCCATGGCCTTGAAAGGAGAAATGAAATAGTCCCTTGTGTGCTCAGAGATGCTGTGCTCACCTTTGAGGCATTAAGAGATCCAGAAATGGACAAAGGTCCAAGGTTTAAAGGTAAAAGTCTGGAACCCAAAAATTGGCAAGCTAGCAATCCTGAATATAATGTTTATCGATGATTTGCTGGGAATTTGTCAAGCTTTAGCTGGAGAACACTTGGAGAAACATGATGATGACTTAGGAGTCTCCATGATTTGCCTAGAGTGAGTCAGGGCAGGGAATTGAGTGTCTCTTTGAGAAGCGGGGGCGCCCGGTGAACTGGCATCATGCCACCTAGTGGAAGCAGATGGTGGAGTCGCTTCAGTAACAAGCAGGGAACGAGTGAGGTCCCTAATGACCCCATGACTGTGGATATCCTCCTGTTGGGCATTTTTATCAAGTTCATCCCAGAGTGGGTGGGCAGAGCTTGCCTGTACGCTTTCTGAGGCCCTGAAGTGTCTGGGGGTTAACGTGCTGAATAATAGATCCAAAGACATCTCCCCAATGAAGTCCTCCTACCCCCTGCAGAACCAGGGGAGCACCTGCCTGTTCACCAATCAACAACCAAAGAGCAGGCTCCTCAGCTTCACTTCTAATGCCCATGGGCTGCACTCTGGGGTGGAAGGAATAGAAAGATTTCTGGAAAGTTTGAAAACTGTGACCTCTAGGAGGTGTCTATGGGTGCGTTTGTGTCACTCCTCCCCCTGACCCTCATATTGCATGTGGCAAACAGTCAGGCACACTTCAGGACCCTGGTCCCTTTGGAGGGCTGAGGAGATTTCTTAGTGGGTAGTGCCTGCCACACAAGCATAAGGACCAAAGTTTGGATTTCCAACAACCACGTGAAGACCAGGTGTGGTGGTGTGCACCTGTAATCCCAGTGCTGGGGAGGTGGAGACAGAGGGAAAGTGATTGAAGAACATTCGCCCCAATGCTGACCTCTGGCTTCTGGACACACGTGCATGCACACCACCCATACACGTGGGTGCCCATGTCCATGCAAACATGAATTACATGTATGCAAACCAAGCACATACACTTATAAAAAACCACAAGGAAGAGAATCTGATGGAAGCAATGAGAAATACCCCAACATATGGAATGAGGCTGACAAGTTCAGACGTCCATAGACCCCTTTAGCCCATTGTTGTAGTTACCTTCTCATTACTGCGACAAAGCACCCGACCAAATGCAGCAGACAGGAGGAAAGTTGTTTATTTGGTCTTTTAGTCTCCAGGGGAAGCTCCATGCTGGCAGGGGAAAGCATGGCGTGAGCAGAGGCTGGACATCACCTCTGCCACAGCAGGTGGAAAACAGCAACAGGAGATTGAGCCAAACTGGCAAGGGGGAACTGGCTATAACACCTCTAAAGCCTGTCCCCAACAAAACACCTCCTCCAGCAAGACGCCACCTCCCAAATTGCTGGAGGTCAAGCATTAGGAGCACATGGTTTTATGGGGAACACCTAATTCAAACCATGATACCCATCACATAACCTCTTAGGAGACTCGGTCTCTCAACAGACAGTCTCAGCTGGGCAATGTGGTCATTGGTACCTCACTATGACTTGGTCTGTTCTTTCATTTGTGGGAGAGTAAGGGCAGTGTTCTCCCAGGCATTTAGGTCCTTCAAGTCTACCCACAACCTATGAAGGTGTCCACACTTGGAAAGAGGGTGTTTCTTTGCAGATCTAATGGAGGTAAAATAGGTCATAGGGCATTAGAATGGCCCTGAGTCCTATATGATTGTTGTTCTTTAGCAGGAGGACGTTTGACACAGACAGACTCAGAGATCACATGCTGTAGCTGCATGCTAACAGAAGCCCAGAATTGCTGACCAACATCAGAAGCAAGGGGGAGGCAGGAGCAGGGTAACATGGCCCTGCTCACTCCCAACTTTGGGACTTGAAGCCATCAGAGCCGTGGAGAAGAGACGAGTGGCACTTTGAGCCACTTGACAATGAGGCTTTGTTCAACTAATTCCTTGACTGCAGGACCTTGGGGGATAGATTCACATCTCCAGGGTTGCCCATGAGGCCAGCAAATGAAGCTGTCCTTCACCACCGCCATACTTTGTAATTCATGACTATCTATGTGAGCTTCTGCTACCAGGCAGCCTCCAAGCTTTGCCTGTGAGAAAGGTACAGGCTACTTAAGGAAAGTTAGAAATCCCAGCACATCCATCTTCATAAGTTTTATTACAGTCTGCCAGTTTAGACTAATGACTAATTTACTGTATAAAATACCAGCAGCAGTTTTTTTTTATTTTGTTAATTAATTATCTCAAACAAAGGTGAAATTTATAAAAGTGTCCAGAAACTGTGCAAGGTATAAAATTGCCTTGCAGCAGGAGATGAAATCATTGCTAACACAGGATCAAGTTATTACTGTATTGACTTAGTTGCTTTATGACACTGTAATGAATTTCTTCATTATTTTCTTGGGATTGTGGCATTCGTGATTGCATTAAAGTCTGTTAATCTATGCAAATATCATTAGGCATCACTAATAACCTCAGCCACTTTCCTCTAGCCCAAGGAATGTGCTAAATACTTTCCTGGGTGGGTCACTTCCTGTGGAAGGGCCGAATGGACAGACACTTTCTCGTGGAGTGGTCAGAGGGTCCCAGGATAGTCTCCCTGTCCTGAGTTGTCTCAAATCTTTTCCACCTCACAGAGCTCATTATGTCACTATAAATCTTTGTCCCTTTGGATTAAGGCTTGGGAGGCAACTATTAAAATATACTTGCATGCACACCACCCATACATGTGTCTGGGCTGGGCAGATGCCTTAATGGATAAAGTGCTTGCCACGCATGCATGAAGATCTGAATCCAGATCCCCAGAAACCATGTAAAATGTCAGGCTTGGAAGCTTGTGCCTGTATTCCAGCCCTGAGAAGGTGAAGCCAGGGAATCCCTGAGGCTTGCTGGCCAGCTAGTCCAGCTGTGTTGGGGAGTCTCAAAGAATAAGGTAGAGAGTGACTGAGAAAGGCCCACATCATCAACCTCTGGCTTCCACATGCATGTACACATACATGAACACATACACAAGCAAAAATATACATATATACTTGTCCTTAAAAAGAAACATTTATTGGCTCAATATCTGTCATGTAATGCCAAGGCATTCAATAGGAGTGTCTTAGCCTATTCTAGCTGATATAACAACAAAACCCATAATCTGTATAGTCCATAAATAATAGAAATTTATCTTTCAGAGTGCTGGAGGATGGAAAATCCAAGATCAGGGTGCTAGCAGATACTGCGTCTGATGGACACCCTTAATGAAAAAGGAACACATTCTCCCTCAGGTTTCTCAAGGGCTCTGCCTTCATGAACCACTCACCTACCAAAGGTCCCTAAGACCATCACCTTGCAGTTAGGACTTCACTTTATGAATTCTGGGAAGACAGAAGCATTCAGACCACAGTAGGGACTATGCTGTACTGGAACACAGCACAGTTTTGTGAGGATTTCCCAAGTCAAGCTAGTCAGAATTGGCACCTTCAGACCCTGGCCACTAGGAGGGAATGTCCCAGTGTGATGGGATGCTTGGTGTAGAGAGGGGACACACTGTGTGCAACCATCATTCAGTGAGAGATCCTCAGCACCCATGACCTCACAGACCAGGCCATCAGGCCGGCCCAACTGCTTGTCATCCAGCCCTGTTACCAGCTTAAGACTCCTGCCCCCATTCCAAGTTGGTCACAGCCAATGAGAAGCCAAGTCCACGCCCTGGCGAGGTCCAAGACAGAGTCCCATGTCCCCTTTGCAGAAGCTGTACCCCGTGGTCCAGCAGCAGGTCCCTATGGAAAGCAGGATATGTATGAGTCCTGGCTTCCTTCCCAGTGCGGAGCTGTCTCATATCTCTCTGTTCTTCAGTCCGTGGGTTACAGTCACCCCCATATGCAAGCAGCACTTCTGGAGCTGGTGCAATGTGGCAAGTTCAACGTTAGCCCTCTCCTCTAAGTGGTGAAGCCAAAGTACCCATCTCTGCATAAGCAGAGTTGCTGACTCGGGGGTCAAGGGGGACTCACTCATTTTGGCCCCATCATAAGATGATAAGCTTGAGTTTCTGTCATTATAGGATGAGAGAGGAGCAGAAATTGGACCAGGGAGCCATATATGAAGCCGAGAACTAGAAGTAGTTTACTGACATCATTCATGCCTTATGTAGGGAGGCTGTGGTCTCACAGCTGAGCTGGGGCCACCTGGAATTCTTGCTCCTGAAGCTCTTCCAGGGCTCCCACTGCACACCTCAGATCAGCGTTCCCACACATTTCAAGGTGAAGGAGCCATTTCGAACATCAAAAATTCATCAGCCCCCCCCATCCCCGACAGATGTTGTACTTTGAGAATCCTTTGTTTGAGAGAATGCAAAATGACAAACAGCTACCTTGAGGTCCCCAGCGCTTTCAAATGGATTTGTAGTTTTTATAATCACAGTGGCCTCTGTGTGAATCTGAAAAATAGTCACATATCCCAAGAAAGGAAGCACTTCTGATGTAGCAGTCAGACAAAGCTTGAGGTCCCTGAGACCTCAAGTTCAAGTAGCACCACCCCCCTGGGCCATCTTGGTGCTGTGCATTGGGTGGTGAGGAGGGGGGATGACAGGCAGGGACAAAGAGCCATGTCTTCTCTCCTCTTCAGCTCCTCCTTATCCGACAGCCTTCTCACCCTCCTCATCCTCACTGTAAGCCCAGACTGGAATGGGCTAGCTCCTGGCTTGCTGCCCATACAGTCCCTAGTCTGACTGTGACTTCTGTCATGACCCCAGGCCTCCTCAGTCTGCCTTCCTTGTCCTCTCTGGCTTAGTACCAGCATGGACTTTCTCTAGGTCACCTGGCTCACGCCTTTTGCCCTGGTCCTTTCCCCATTCCCCACTCAACCGCCTCCTCTCTCCTCTCCTTCTCCAGGTGGAGGCTCTGCAGACCAGGGGTTTACCTGGCCCTCTTGTTCTTAAGGGATTTTTTTTTCTGACAAAATCAGTCCTGCTATGGGCTGGAGAGATGGCTCAGCGGTTCAGGCACTTGCCTCCAGTGCCTAAGGCCCCTGGTTCAATTCCCCAGTACCCACGTAAGCCAGACCCACAAGGTGGTGGCCCTGGTGCGCTCTCTCTCTCTCTCTCTCTCTCTCTCTCTCTCTCTCTCTGCTTGAAAAATGAATAAAAAAATCAGTCCTGCTAAAGGGGCAAGAGACACCTCATTTCAAAAACCTTCTGAGAGGGAGGGAGAGAGAGACAGAGACATACAGAGAGAGAGGGAGAGGGAGAGAGGGAGAGAGAGAGAGAGAGAGAGCGCAGTGTTGAGTATAAAGTGGTAAAGCCCCAAAGATAGAATTGTAGTTCAGAAAAGGTGTGTTTCATTTGTCGGAAGCTCACTCCAATTCCCCAGCGTGAGCCTCTCACCTCCTCTGTCACATGGGACAGTAACTGTGCCATAGTGGAGCATGGCTGGAGAGGCAGCAGAGGGGGAGTCAGCAAGCCGGGGGACTTCACCCACTTCCTTTAGTGCCAGAGCACCTGCTTCATGCACAGTGACTGTCAGCATTACCTCCCTTGAGACCTGTCGGTGAGAAAGTCATGTCTTGTTCTTCAAGCTGAGGAAACTCTCTGTATTCTCTTCTCTTATCCCCAGATTTCCTTTCTTTCCCCATCCCCCCCACACACCAGAGACGGAAAACAGAGCCACCTGTCTCCAGGGCCATGACCTTCAGCCAAGAGGATCTGAAAACCAACAAACTGATCCTCCTCCATGTTCTCTCACCCCTAGCACTCTGGTGTGCCCTGCTGCAATGACCAAATACTGCAACCAGGAGGCCTCAGGGAATCTCTTGAAAGACAAGAACAGGCTCATCTGTGGATAACCATGACACACACACACCAACATCCATAGTGGACAGTTTGTTCCCTTGAATAAGCTAACACTCCCCTTCTGGTCCCATTCGTCATTAGACAATGTTAATCACACAGGTCCCAGAGCCATGTGACCTCCTGAGCCCACTAGAGCCTCAAGGACACCAAGCCTGATGCATAGGGCAGCAGCTGCCCTCAACATGGTAGACGAGTGCACAAGAACCAACCTGCTCAAGTTCAAATCCTGGATCTGCTTTCTCTTAGCTCTGAGACCTATAGTGAGCTGCCAAACTTCTCTGTTCCTCAGTTTCCATATCTGTAGAATGAGGTGATGTGGTAGTTAGAATTTGGTCTCTGGTGAGTGTTCAAGGCAAATTAGCTGAAACAATCCCTTGTGAGGCCATGGTCCTTGTCCGTGAGAATGCACGGATGCACCTCTGCATACATCATATGACCTGACACTGTCATCTAATCTCAGGGTAGAGTCAAGCCTGCCATGCTCCCAAGAACCGACCTGCTCTGTGGGATTGCAGGTCATGACCTTGTACCCTCATCAGAGACAGTGGGGGCTTGAGAGGTGGCTTTGACCTACTTGTGGACTCAGGAAAACCAAGAAAAATATCAGGAGTCCAAGTCAATCAGCCTGATTGAAACGTAGGCTGACCACAAACCCACCTGAAAATGGGGATGCTCAGGGCCTGGAGTAGACAGGCAGGGTGGTTCATGACAGGCCTGGAGTAGACAAGCAGGTGGTTCACAACAGGTCTGGAGTAGACAGGCAGGTGGTTCATGACAGGTCTGCAGTTCCTTCCTTTAGGAACCAGTACTGCAATAGAATGAGAGGCCATTCAAGTTTTCTGACTTTATATATTCAGAACACATTATCTGAAATCCTCATAAGCTTCTCTACCATCCATCCATCGATCCATCCATCCATATTTATCTATCGCTCTTTATGTGCCATCCATCAAAACTCTATCTCCTTTTTGGTGATCATTTTTCTCTCATCTGTGTATCTATCTATCATCTAACATTTAATCTGGATATTCAGCATTTATTAATTATGTCTGCCATCCATCCATCTCTATGTCTATCTGAATTCCATTATCAGTCATGAGTTAATACAATGTGTACTTAAGCCTGGGCCCTCTGGGTTCCATGAGGGTGGGAAGCAATGACTCCAGCAAAGCAGAAGTGGCTGGGCCAAAGTGGGAGAAGAAGGAAAGGGAAGGCTGATAAAAGAGAAGCTAAGACTTCCCTCTCTGAGCTGGGCTGGTCTCCTGAACCAAGAGGAATGGACACAGAGTAAAGAGAAGAGGGAGAGGAGTTTGGAGGGCTACTTGAGAGCTGCTGACTTAGAGACTTCCCAGAATTGGACAGTCTTTCAGGTTGATGCAGGGAGGGACAGAAGATGCCATCCAGCTCAGCACCAGGAGGGCCCATGGCAGGTGGAGAAATGGCCACTGGGAGAGGCTGACTTTGGCCTTTCCCAGCCCTGGCTGCATGCTGGTATCAGCTGAGTAACTTTCAAAAACTGAAAACAAAAATTTCAATGCCCAGGCTACAGCGATTGCTCAGTGGTTAAGGCACTTGCCTCCAGTGCCTAAGGCCCTGGGTTCAATTCCCCAGTACCCACATAAGCCAGACCCACAAGGTGGTGGCCCTGGTACTCTCTCTCTCTCTCTCTCTCTCTCTCTCTCTCTCTCTCTATCTCTCTCTCTCTCTCTGTATCTCTCTTCTTGAAAATGAATAAATAAAATATTTTTTAAAAATTTCAATGCCCGAAGTCCACACCAGGCAGTGAGATCAGTCCTAAGCATCTATATTTTGAAAGCTTCCAAGTGATCTTCATAGCAACCAGAGCTGAGAATCATCATGATCCATGAGTTCTGCTCCCCATTTCTCAAGAATAGACCCAGAGAAGAAGGACTTGGTCTCTGGGAAGACTCCAGGAAGCACTTAAGACCACCAAGGAGTCCAGGAAGCATTCCCCACACTAGATCATTCTGGAGGAGGTAGGACCAGATGGGCCCTGAAGATCTGCCCCCCACCTGAGGTCTCTGGGTGTCATGGAGTGGAGAGAAAGCTTGGGAGCTGCAGTCTCCAGGCTGCTAGCTTGATTCTGTGGCTCCTTCTCTGATAACAAGTGCCCTAGATTCAAGGTTCTTGTATCCCCATCCCTGAAAGTGAAGCTGCAGTTGTGTACTTCCCTGTCACCCAGGAAAAACAAGGACCTGCCCTCAATCCTCAAAATAGTCAGGGGGTCAGAGCCAGGCAGTGTGCCTTTCTCCCTGGCTTTGCTTACTTGGTTGATTCTCTGGCGGTGACTGTGAGCCTGCAAGAAGCCGGGTCAAGGCTGTGAGGATGTGAGGCACTCATGAGGGTCAGTGTATAGCCAGGCATAAAGGCTGCTCTGTGGCTACGTCCTCTGCAGGCAGTGACAGCTGCCCCGGGGCTTTATCCCTGCCCAGCTATTCCACCAGCTAAAAGACCCTGCTCCACACTTAATAGAGACACACAGCTCCACTCAGTCTTTTTATTTCTTCTCCAATACTGTGGCCACCTGGAGCCCATTCTTTGCTTCTCCTCCTTTGGCCCCCTTCCCTGCCCCTGGCCAGCCCCTGAGGCAGCCCCCTCCCCGAACTGGAATGCTGTGTGCTTTATCTGTCTCCTTGAGAGACGAGGACAAACTGGTCATAATTTATGCTCCTGCGTGATATCAAGGAAAAAAAGACCCCATTATGCTATAAATTATCCTGTGATGGGTGAAATGCCTGCAAGTATGCCAGACGCCATCGGAAACCCCATTAGACAACAGTGCAGCTGAGAAGTCCCCACAGAACTCCAGGCCGTCTGTCGTGCTCTAAGGATAATGTACCCGATCAAATCTATAATCAGTTACCTGGAGAGATGGCTGTGCGCTGCAGCCCCAGAAAAAGGTGACTTCTACATAGAGCCACCATGTGTCCCAGGCTCCCACTGGGAGGCCTGACGCAGAATCACAGACAGAGGGTCAGGGAAAGAGGTAGTGTGAAAAAGTGTGTGTGTGTGTGTGTGTGTGTGTGTGTGCGCGCGCGTACGAGCATGTGTGCGTGCGTGTGTGCGTGCGTGCGTGCATGCGTGCGTGCGTGCGTGCGTGCGTGCGTGCGTGCGTGCGTGTGTGTGTGTGTGTGTGTGTGTGTGTGTGTGTGAGATCAGGACCTGTCACCTACACAGAACCCAAGGCTCTGTTCTGGCTCAGCTCACAACCCTAACTAGCACCTCATCTCTCAGAACACAACAGTGAAGAAACCATTTGTGCCCCCCAGAAGTGATGAGACTTCAAGTTTTAGTTCTGTCTCCTCACCCCAAACATGCTACAAGCTCCCTTCCCATGAGCCACTGCAGTCCCCCTCTCCTGCCACCCTGAGCAGGTCTGGGACCAGGAAAGGACTTTATGTGTTGGAGTGGGTGACTGCAGCCAGTGAATGGTGTTGGCAGGTCAGTCAGACTAACTGTGTGATGGAGAGAGTGGACCCTTTCAGCCCAGACCCAGCCTGGGGCTCCACAACAGAGACATTTACCTCTTGAGACTTCAAGATAGAGGGACTATTGGCAGACGGATGGGCAGAACTGGAGAGAGACCACAGGCATATCAGTGGGGGCAGCTTCCTCTGATCCCTTGGAGCTGAGCAGCAGCTATAGTTGCCCAAGCCACTCACCCACCCTCTTGGCTCTGAACTGAAGCCCTGCCCTCAGAAAGCAATGTGGCTACTGGACAGCCAGTTATCTGGACAAAGATGGAAGGGTGGAGAAGGCAGAGAAGCCCCACTGTCTACCAGAGGAAGACGACTTGAGAGCTCAGGCCCTGGTTAAATTCAGGATATGCATTCTTTTCTCTGAACCTCAGTTTCTTCATCTGTCCAGTGGAGATAGTAAAATATCAGGGTGGCATAGGCTCTGTGAGTCCTGCAGGAAATTGGGGACTACTGGGAGGTCAGTGAGTCACAGAACCCTCAGGGGGTGCTAGTAATTAGGGAGCTAGGTCGAGCCCAGTGGAGACATGGTGAGCAGAAAGGTTGGGCCCGGGAGGGAAATGAACCCAGGATCTGAAGTCAGGCTGCCAGGGGTCAAAGCTGAGGCTCAAGCCATGGGGTTTGGGGAAGGTGCTTGGATTCCAGTGGAGGAAGAAGGAGGAGGAAGGGATGGGTTGGATGTGCATGTGTGGACCTGCTGATTCCTGACCTTAGGCAAACCCTGCCCACAAGTCCAATTCATGCCTTTAGGATGAACAGCACTCAAAGCTCTGGACTCTGCTCCCACCATAACTGGTGCACACTCATCTCCTAGAGACACTCATTTCTTACTTTCTGAATGTAGCCTGAGGTCAACACCTCATTCCTGCACCTGTTACCAAGCCTGACCTACCTGAGATCCAACCCCAACATTCACTGAGCAGGGAGATTCATAGCCTCATATCCACAAACATTTACCAAGCACCTGCCTTCAGGCTCTCTGGGCACTGGACATTGAGCAGTGAATAGAATGGCATGGTGATACGTTGCTTGTGGACGAGAGGCAGTGTGGCTCCTTACAGGTTCTGCAAAGATCTGTGTTTGTTCCCAGACTGAGAAGGGAACCATTGTGGAGATTCCACAAAACACACATACAGAGAGAGAGAGAGAGAGAGAGAGAGAGAGAGAGAGAGAGAGAGAGAGAGAGAGAGAGAGAGAGAGAGGCTCTGCCTTGGACACTCAACTGTTCAACTGACACTCTAGCCTCTATGTGGACAGCACACAGGGGCTTGGGGGTCCATATGAGAGAATGACTGTCAAGACTTGGTGGTTCCAACTTAGGGAAGAAAGAGGGTGGAGGCTGGCACTCTCTTGTTTGGAAGGCAGAGCTGACTAAAGAATGCAAGAGAAGGGGGATAGGATGCCTTCCCACTCCTACATCCTCCCACCCTGACATCAAACAGCCCCAGTCCTGGAGGGAGACAAGCAGATCAAGGCCTGGCACTGCCTGGCCCCTGGGGGCCAGAGCCGGTGAGGGTCTTCATTTGCATTCCCTCACACAAGTCCCCATCCCAGCGCCTTTGATCTGGTTTGATGTCTCCTTCAGCCTCTTCCCAGACAGGAAGGCTTTCATCCTCTGGAGGCAGTTCCCAGCACAGCTGCCTGTCGCTCTCTCAGGCTCTGCCACAGTGGGTAGGAATAGAGGGGACAGGAGGAAGGGCATTGTCCTCCTCTGGGTCACTTCACCCTGAGAGCTCTTGTGAGGCCGGGCAGATGACCTCTGGGACTCCATGTCTCAGATGAAGGGACTCGTTCTTAGGAGGGCAGTCAGCCTGGTGACCACACACCTGCAAAAGTATCCAAAGCCAGGCATTATGGACAGCGAGGCTGGGTACTAGCTATGCCTACCTGGAAGTGGGCAACCATGGAGCATGGAGGTGGAGATGCCCACCCCTGATCACCACATCCCTGCGTGGAAGGCAGGTCTGAGACAGGGAGGGGCTCCACCCGGGAGAGCAAGGAAACAGACAAGAAAGCTTCTGGACTTAGGGGAGGATTGGTCAGGCCACCTTGACCTTGCACAAACAGGTGCAGGTTCGGGTGAATGGGTATGCTCCCTACTTGGAGGTGCTTGAATTTGTGAATTTTGTGGAGGTGTACCATAGGGGGATGTTCAGTGTAGCTAGTGGTGGTGGGAAATGGTCTCTTATTTTGGCTCAATCTAGGCAGGTCTCACAAAAGAAGTTGGGGAGCCTCTCAGTAGTCCCCAAAGCACTACCAGATGATGAGGGTGTTACAAGGGAAATATGGCTTCTCAAGCTGCCTGGGCTGGCATGACTGCCCAGTTCAGTGTCCCCAGGTGCCCTCTATGCACCTGTCCCACCAACTGGCACCCCATGGATAAACAGCAGTAATGTCTGTTAACTATCCCCAGACACCGATATTTGGTGAACATTTGAGCCAGGCCCTGTGCTATGAGCCTCATGTATTCTAACCCATTTCATCCTCGTGGCTATTTGCCTGTGAGCAGCAGCAGGAACAGAGACACAGTTCCACACTGTCACCCACAGCAGCCTTGAAGAGCTCTCCCCCTTGTTTTTAAGAGACTTTGGCTTAGGTAAAACCAGATTCTTGGCTTCAATCCAGAAAAGAATTTTCAGGATAATCCAGTATGAAGCAGAGTTGAAAGAAAGAAATAGAAATGTGTTCAGGGAAAGAATAAAAGCGACTCAAGGTCATGTGCATGGGCTTCATGAGGCGTCCCAACTCAGTGTGTTAGCTTTACACAGATATGCCATCTTGCTGGTTGCTCAGAAACTCTGCCCCCTTATCTTTCTCCCTCTCTCTCTCTCCCACACTTTTTGTTTTTCATGTGTATAGTAGGTGAGAGAGAGAGAGAGAGAGAGAGAGAGAGATGCATGCACGAGTCATTGCAGATGCAGCGCTCCATGCATGCACAGAGGCCAGAGAATGTCAAGTGTCCTCCTCTCCTGCTCATCCACTGTCCTTGAGGCTGTCTCTCTCGCTGATTCCAGAGCTTGCCATTTTCCTGAGCCCCAGCGATTCTCCCATCACTGCTCCCAACTGGGATTACAGACTTGTGTGCCCATGCCCAGCTATTTTCCTTGCTTCTGGGCCATCAAACTCAGACATCTCAGCACCCTCAGACCCTCATGTTTGCACAGGAAGTGCTCTCAGCTGCTGAGTTCTCTCTCTCTCTCTCTCTCTCTCTCTCTCTCTCTCTCTCTCTCTCTCTCTCTCTCTCTCCCTTTTTGGTAAATGAGATTACAGGATGGCTCCCGAGCTGCCTTGGATGGGATTATAATCTGAGAAGGTCAAAACCAGGAGCCACTAGGATTGCAGAAAGGGCTTGCCTATCCTTTCTGATTCATTCAAGGCCATCTTCCTATGCCCCGCCTAGGGAAGGTCTCTCTTTGATGTACAGATTAGAGAGAAGGAACGTGCCCTTCAGTCCTAGAATCATGCCTGTGGGGCTCAGAAAACAAGGGGCCCATCCTGGCATTAATCTAGGAGGCACCTTGAATGGGGCGGGGGCAACCTACAGCTCCAGGCTCTGCTCAGCACTGTCCTTGGGAATGTGTGGGTGTTTCTCCCCCCACATCAAACTGTCACACTGAAGTCTCCAGGTCTCCCTGCAGCCCTTCTGTCTATCCACCCTGAAGTCATTTATTCCCCATTTGCCCCATGTCTCAGGGTTCCCAGCTCAAGTCCCCCCAACATGCATCCCCAACACGAATCCCTCAGGAGCTGGAGAGAAGAGAATAGTAAAAATCTGTGGTAGTGAAAAGAGGCATTCGCCATCTGAACACTCTCCCACAGTATCCTTAAACAGGAAATATTGCTTAGTGCCCATGGTAATGAACGAACCAAATTTTGAAAATTAAACTGGAATTTGAGCATTAGCACCAGGAAGCTGGCATTTGGCAAGTCAAGTGGCTTGCCTGCCACCTGCCTCCTACTCTTCTGGGGCCATTCACGCTGCATGGCTGTTAAGATGCTCCCTGTTTGAAGCTAGGCTGGGGGTGTAGGTGGGAGGTTCCAGCAGAGGTGTGGAATGGCTCCTCTGAGCCTCACTCTGTAGACACCCTGAGACAAATGTGAAGGAATTTTTATCTTTCTCATGGAGGCTCAGAGATCTCTGTGAGCAGTCTCTGCTATGTTCACACACATCGCACACGCACACACTTCTGCTTCTCAGGGGTTGTCCATCACCCAATGTGTTTCATAGGTGGGGAAAGCAAAGAAAGCTCAGAGTTAGTTTGGGGTTGTAATGGGAATTTGGGGGTTCCTTGTATGCCAATGCACCAATAGTTTGGTGTTCCCAGATTCTTGTCTTATGAATTTAAAGAATTAATTTCATAGGTCGGGGGTAAGATTTAGAGATACTTTATTAGATTAAGAGAAGGAAAGAGGAGAAAGGGTAGAGAGCTCTCACTATGAGGGGAAAAAGCCCAAGTGAAAGAAGCCTGGTGACTGTGGGTGGGGGGAAAACTTACCTAAGCCTGAAGGTTTAGGGGTCTCTGCTGGACAGCCAGGAGGAGAGGAGAGAGGAGGGGGAAGTAATTTGTCTTCCCCTGGTGTCTTTAAAAGTTCTCCCTGGAAATTCCAGTCTCCCACCTCAGGTGAGCCAGAGAGATAGCTGATTGGTCTGAGGTCAGGCTAGCTCAAGAAGTTAAGGGGCCCCAGACCAACCACAATGTCAGGAGACCTCCCACTCCACCTCCATGGAGGGGCTCAGGTGGAAAAAAACAGGTCAGACATATTTCTTTTTCTGGATCTCTGGCACAGTGGATATTGCAAAAATAAGCCCAAAGACATTCCTGCCTTTTATTTTCCAGGGCCCAGCCACCCCCTAAAGTGCCTCAGGGTTGGGAGAGAATAAAGATTTCAGAAGCTAGAAGAGGGCAAAGGGCATGTGTTGGTGGGAGCACAGGCAGGAGGCACCTGGAAAAGCAGTCAAACTTTCCAGGGTCCCCTCTCCCCAAGCACTGGCACAGGAAGTGACTATGGGCAGCCCAGCACAGCCACCAATAGCCTGAGGAGTTTCCTCCTATGGGTCTCTGGCATGACTGAAGCAGCTTGACCACTGATATCTGCCTGTGCCAGGCACTGACTGGGCCCAGCCTGGATGTGAGAGGATGAGTCTCACCTAGCCTCCTGAGTGGAGATGGACCATGACAGGTCAAAGCTCAACTGCCAACAGTGGACTCTGGTTGCTCCTCGCATACTTGCCCCTTGGGGTCTCAGTCACCCCTTGCTCAGGATCATATTTAGCCAACCTCCACACTGGCTCTGAGGCTTCTCGTTGGCCAGTTGCAGCGGCACCTGCTCTGACATTCTTCAGAGGATCAGCCCCCAAACAACCACCCAGCACCCAGCACCCAGCACCCAGCACCCAGCACCCAGCACACAGCACCCAGCACACAGCACACAGAGAGAGAGACACCTACACAGCTACTTGGTTTTCCCCCACAGCTTGGCAGCATCCAGGAATGCTCAGCCTCGACCAGAAGTTAAGGTCTGTGTCCATGTCGGAGGTTGGGCACTAGCTGGGGAAGTCATTTTCTGAGACTACTGGTAGGTCGGCATCAGATCCAAGGTGCCAGATAAGTGGTACCATTGGCCACCTAAAAGAGTTCGAGACAGTGTGTCGAGAAGAGAGGTGGGCAAAGGGGACATGACCCACCTCAGCTAGTCAGCCATCCCATTTCTTCCCATGGCACAAAGAATACCAATACTTCATCATCACTGCTCATCCAGGCAGGTTCCCTGCAGCATTTCCCAGAATCCTAGAAACCATGGCCAAAAAAGCTCAATGGTCCCCGTTTTATAGACCAGTAAAACTGAGGCATGGAGCAGATTGTTGAGTAGCTGGGAGGTGAGGAAGCTGGGTGTGAAGCTCTGAGCCTGCCCAGGAGGTGCACCCTGGAACTCATGACCCCTCCAACCCTTGGTCTGAAAGGCAGCCTCAGGACCACTCCCACAATAAAGCCCAAGAAGAGAGGAAGGGGGCATCTGAATGCCTCTAGGATCCTACAAACTAGCATTTGAGCAGTTCAAGGTTTATCCTGGCATACTGGGAGGAAACCTCTGGAACCAGGTCTCTTTGGTGTCCTGTGGCCTTCAAGAAAGGCAGGCTAGCTGCAGTTCCCCTGAAGCCATCAGGAAAAGTAGGAAAGGGGCAGCCTGGCACCCTACACATGTCTCCAGTGAACTCCCCAGGAAAGGGAGACTCAGGGGAGGGGAGGAGGAATTAGGGGAAGGAGCTGGATAGGAAGGCACGTCGGGTGAATTTTAATGCAATCAGAAAGCTGTCCTGATGATAATAAAGGAATACATTCAGACGTCAGGAGAGGGAAGGCCAGGAGTTGAGTCCTAGCATTTAAATAAGCCTAGTGGGGAGGTGCCAGCTCTTCCCTTCTTTTTTCTTTCCAAGGGAGGAAAGGGAATTTTTAAGTGGGAGGGTCGAGGAGTAGCAAGGAGTGGGAGCTTTTGTCTTAATTGTTCTGGAAACTGCGTCTGAGCCTTTAAAAGGCAGTGGGTTGGTGAGTAACTAAAGGAGTCCAGGCTCTCCTCTGCTGCTGCTTGCTGGAGGCCAGCCCACTGGACACATCACAAGTGTGGAGGCTGCTGAGTACCTCTCAGGAAAGCCTTTCCAAGTGCCCAGGACCGAGTTTTACACATGAACACACAAGAAAGGGCCAGACCAAGAACTGGGCGTCCAGACGAGGGAAATCAAGTGAGACGGAGAAAGGAAGCAGGGGTCCTCAGAAGAACCCCTCAAAGTGTGCTTGCTTCACTCCATAATCACATTGAGGGTCTGCTACAGAAAGACCCGGTCTTCCCTCCCCAGGAACAACCTGGAGATGGTGGGGAGGGGGAACTAGACAAACCGATTACACAGGCAAAGCACTACACAAGTACCCTTTGACATCTGGGCCCCAGGGATGGGGGGCAGGCAGAGCTTAAGGGAGAGGAGGCAGTTCCAGCAGAGGGCTCCGCCTTGTGCCCCTCCACGTGGTGTGATCAG
>PVHP010002151.1:62585-94492 GCA_004024765.1 Zapus hudsonius
CGTTCCTACCCCGTGCCCGCCCCGCGCAGCCCGGCCCCCCCGGCCCGGGTAAGCATCTCCTAATTTTGTTCTAGAAGATAGAAAACTCTTTGTGGGCATGCTCAACAAGCAGCAGTCAGAGGACGACGTGCGCCGCCTCTTCGAGGCCTTCGGGAACATCGAGGAGTGCACCATCCTGCGCGGGCCCGACGGCAACAGCAAGGGTGCGTGCTCGCTGGGTGCGGCGCGGACGGAAGGGCCCCCGAGGCGCGGGTGGTCCTAGCGTGGACGGGGAGGAGAGGAGGAAGCCGGGGACTCGGTTGTGTGCTCTGTCTTGGTCACTCTGCCTGTCCCTCTCCTCACTGTGCGCATCTGAGACAGGCCCTCTCCACTAGCCCTGCCCTTGTGCCAGTCCTCCCCTCTCCCTCTCTGTCTCTGTCTCTCTGTCTCTCTCGTCCTGGGGCAGTGGCTCAGTCTGTCCTGTACCCGCAGGGTGCGCCTTTGTGAAGTACTCCTCCCACGCCGAGGCACAAGCCGCCATCAACGCTCTACATGGCAGCCAGACCATGCCTGTGAGTGGTCCTGGGGCGCGGGGTGGGGGTGGCCGACTTGATGGGGGGAGGGGGGACGGAAGATGGCAGGCCAGGGGCTCAGACGCTGAGGCGGGACGCTGGGGCTGCTGGTTCTCAAATGCCATCCTGGCTGCAGGGAGCCTCCTCCAGCCTGGTGGTCAAGTTTGCCGACACTGACAAGGAGCGCACGATGCGGCGGATGCAGCAGATGGCTGGCCAGATGGGCATGTTCAACCCTATGGCCATTCCCTTTGGGGCCTACGGCGCCTACGCTCAGGCAGTAAGTGGGGGCAAGGGTGGGCGGCGGCTCTGGAACTCCCTCAGTCCCTCGCCCAAACCCAGAGATCAGGGACACTTGCCCGAACACAACACACTATTCCCACCTGGGAATGAGGGGTCAGGCACAATAGGGAAGGAAGCCTCAGAAGGGGTTAAGAGAAGCTGGGTGGGAATGAGATAACAGGAGAAAATGTTCCTGGCAAGGTAGTTTACCCCAGCACCCCTCTCCCAATGCTGAATCCTATGGGCAAGGTCCTTACCACACCAGCCTCACTCACAGAAGGTTGTCTTCCAGCATTCTGGCCACTCCTAGCAGAAGTGAAGTGACCCACACTTCCCTGCTAATCCCCTCAGGCCCCTGGCCTACCAACTTCTTTCTTCCTCCGTGGGACCATCTCTGAGTACCTCCTCCACTGCTTCCAGACATAATGGGAATGCTTCTCCATGCACCTCCATGCACATACACGGAGGCCCACAGAACATGCATTCTCCCCTCATTTCCTAAGAGTGTCTAGCATCTTTCAACAACTGCACCTGTCCCCACTCACCTTCAGAGCAACATTCCTGGGTGGGGGCAGGGTCTAGTCATGAGTAACCCATCTCTTCTATAAGACTGTTGTGATTTCAAGTGCAAGGTTCATCCAGCATGTGTGGAGAAGTTGAGATGTCATAACCCCACAACTAGCAGGCCTGACCCAGATTGGCTAGCAAGCTGGGCCATACTCTTTCCCTCTCCAACTCAGAGCTGCAAAGACCCCACAGTTCCTTCTGAATACAGTCATTTCCCAGGGAGGAGGCTTTACTGTCCAGTGGGGGCTAGAACAGGCATGTTGAGGTCTCTGAGTGTGGTCACCAAAAAACTGTCCTGCTTTGTGGGACTCAGGGTCTGGTAAATTGGTCTCCAGGAGCTGAGCCCCCTGGTGGGGAGGGCTACCCCCCTGGAAGCGCATGATATTTTTTCCACCCCCTCTGCCCCAGCTGATGCAGCAGCAAGCAGCCCTCATGGCCTCCGTCGCTCAGGGTGGCTACCTGAACCCCATGGCTGCCTTCGCTGCCGCCCAGATGCAGCAGATGGCGGCCCTCAACATGAACGGCCTGGCGGCTGCACCTATGACCCCAACCTCAGGTGAGCTCACACAAACTCGCACAGTCTCTGGCCTGATAAGAAAGAGCAGGACCCAGGCTGAAGATTCATTTAAAGTACTAGTTAATTGTTCTCTGGTAACAGCAGGTGGGATCTTGGCCCAGGTAGGGCTTTCCTTCTGGAAGTTTGCTTCCAAGGTTTTCTATCCCATTGGGGACAAGGGAAACAATGAAATGTCCACAACAAGATTTGAGGATGGTAATATTTCTCTCAAATTGCTTATCCATGTTGGAAAACAGCTCATCTTGATCTCTATTAACAATTAACTTGAAAATGACATGACAACCTTTTAAAGCTTTTTAAGCTAACTTAGACACATTGGCATTTTCCAGGACAACTGCACAGCCAACTAGAAAACCATGCAAGTCATCCAAGTATAGCAATTGGAAACAACCCAGCTCACAGAACATGTTTTGGATTGGCTTTTGGCTCTCTCTTCTTGCCCAATTGAGATTTGCCTTCCACCCATTGGAAATCTGGCCATGTCCACAGACATTTTTTGCTTGTCACAACTGGGAAGAGAGAAGGCCACCACTATAATTGAGTGTCTAGAGGCCAGAGATGTGGCCACATGTTTCACAAGACAACTGCCATAGGGATGATAGCGTCAGTGCAGAGATACACTAGTCTCCAGAGCTGAGGATGGGCTGTCATGCTCAGTTCTCTCAGCAATCTTACTGGCTTTCTGTGCCAGAGAAAGTCTGTGCCAGACCATAGCAGCTACCTCCCTGACACCTGGTTGTTCTTTTCCCAGCTCAAAGCCACAACAACTGAGCCATCTCTGACCCCAACTCAAGGACCACCCATCCCTTGGCTCTGGTCTTTAACCTCAGGGATACCTATAGGTCTTGGCAGTGGGCCACCCTCAGGTCCTTGTCCTCAGGGAGAACCTTAAGACCATGAAGAGGAAGGCTCTTACCAGCCTCTGGGGCCTCAGCAAATCACCCCACAATCCACATCTTGGGGTGCACCACCTAGAATAGGGAGGGTATTTTTCATCTAACCATGTCTACCACCATTGCTTCCTCTGAAGATAGCCAAGGTAGGGCTATCACAGGTTTCTGAAATGACCTTGACCCCTCAATACAAGTGAACCAGAATTCTTCACTCAAACAGTGAAAATTCTTAGAGAGCCCAACAAGGAGCACACAGTCTTGATTTAGCTGGAGTAAACAAGAATCTCTGAGAAAGAATGAAGCACCAAGTGTAGTTAAGGTCACGTGTATTGAGAGCAGTGGATGTGCTCTAGGTTCAAGTGAGCCATTAGTGGTCAGAGGAATCTTCGTGAGGAAGGAGGTATTTGGACTCTGCCTTGAAAGATGGATAGATTAGGGTGGCTGCTGCCACTCCACACAGACAGAGTGGCTGTGTGAGAGGTCCAAGCCTATCTGTCCCTAGGCCCTTGGAACCAGTGAGATAGAGCTTTATGGGTTAGTCTTCCTCACCTTTATTCTGCTTGTCTCCCTTCCCCAATTTCCAGGTGGCAGCACCCCTCCGGGCATCACTGCACCAGCTGTGCCTAGCATCCCATCCCCTATTGGGGTGAATGGCTTCACTGGCCTCCCCCCACAGGCCAATGGGCAACCTGCTGCAGAAGCTGTGTTTGCCAATGGCATCCACCCATACCCAGGTAAGCACATCTGGTAGGTTGTCCTTCCCCATGCAGCATATGCCTCATCCATTCCATCTTGGTCTTACTGTTATAACAAAGAATGCATGGACCCCAAATGGAATGAGGGAGGGCCAGCCAACTCTCTGCTTCAGGACACCTCTGGTGTTGAAGAGTGTCTTCTGATGAGTGAGAGAAAGTTCCATCCCAGGGGCTTTATTTGGAAAGAAGACACTGGATGCAATGTGAAACTGTGGCAGAGAGGAGAGGCCATCAACTGCTAACTAATTGAGTGGGAATTTGAGCTGTAGAAATTAAGGGGATGGGTCTGGAAATGACCCCGCAGGTAAGAGAGCTTGTTGCACCCACACATCTCACAAGGGTGTGAGATGATCCGAGTTCAATCCTGAGCACCTACATAAAAAGCAGGGCATGGCCACTCATACCTGTAACTCCAAGCCTGTGGGAAGCAGAGATAGGAAAATCACTGGGGCTCACTTGTTGGCCAGTCTGAACAAAAACAGCAGTTCCAGATTCAGTGAGAGACTCTGTCTCGAGTAACAACACAGAAGAGAGATAGAAGAGGACACCCAATGTTTTCCTTTGGCCTCTTCATACATGAGCACAGGGTGTGTGCATCTGCACACATGTGCACACACCACATATGCCACACAGATCGAACATATATAAACATCAAAACATAATAAGGGGATGAAAAATAGTGTTTTAAGTAATAACACATTCATTGAGGAAAGAAGTGGAGGCATATTGATTCACAGCCTAGCTGTAACATCTCAGTCCAGTCCCATGATGTACACAAAACCTCGATCAGCACCCTGGACAGCTCCACACCTCGGACAGCTCCTAGATCTGTGTCCATGAAGTGAAACACTGGAAGGTCCATGAACCCATTCCTAATTGACTTGCTCCTCTCGAATTCAGCAGTCCTCACCTTGCGAGGAGCACCCAGTTAGCCTGAAGCACCTCTTTCCTCTTGTCCGAAATATGGCAGATATCAGGACAGGAAAGCAGGACCCAGCATTCCAGATTAGCAATGGACAACGTGATAGAGATGTAAGGAGTTCTGGAGGCAGAGCATGAGGTCACAGTGTTCTCTGAAGGAACCAGACTGGACTAGATGAAAGGAGGCCAGGACAAAAGCTGTCTCTATGAAGGTCAAAGTTCAATTAGGAACACAATATCCATGTGCAGAATGATGAAGTGATGAGGAATGAAATATCCGTCTTCATCATTAAACACCTGCAAAACACAGTCTGATTGACTGTCTCCAGACTCACAATGGTACAGAATCCAAGTGGAGAGTTCTGAAGGCTGGAGACACCCCGAGCCTTCCTGAAGAGGCAGCTTAGCCCAGTCATTAACAGATGGACAGAAAGTACAGAGGTGAGCAGTGCACTTCTGGTGTGGAGACTCTCCCAAAGGTCCAGGGAGGCTGCCTGGCAGGGGCAGGGGTGGTAGGAGATTGGTCCAATAGGGACAGCCTATGGTAGACCTTTGGAAGGGGCAAAGTCATGTTCCCCACTAGGTGCCCATCAGAATCCACCATGGAGTTTGAGAAAACCACAGAGGCTCAGAGGTGCTGATTTGACCATCTGGAGTGTGGCCCAGAGGTTTGCAGCATATAATTTGCACCAGCAATGGGGCACAAGGTCACTGAGCTAGAGAAAAACAGCATTTTTGTCCTTAATTTCATGACTTATCCTGAAACACTACTCAGAGGCAATTCAGACCACACAGAAAGGTCCAGATGGGCTCAGAGAGGAACCAGTAGGACCCACAGAACCTGGTGTGTTAAAAAGGAAGACTCTCCCCAACACACAATAAGAATGGTGGGGGAGGGGCCTGACATACTGGAGGTGGATGTGACCATGCTAATCTCAGATCTGTAAGCTGGGAGATGCCACCCCCAGCACATCTGGGTGGCTTCCTTCTCTACTCCTCCCTGCCTCCAAGCCCATCTGGATGTCTGGATTCTGTCCCTACCCCCACCAGCATCTGTGAACCATTTCCCTCCTGGAACTTGGAAATGTTTCTTTTCCCCATTTGTAACAATCTGCCACATCTCCCAAACAATTCCCTGCCAGAACAAGAAGAAGGATGGAGGGAAGGGAAAGGAGAAATGTAGTACATTAAAAAATAAATTTACCATCTTTAAATGTGGAGTTTGGCGCCACCGTAATGAGCGAGATCCTTCAAAATGTTCACTCTTTGGCAGTTACTAATGAGGTCGTTAGGCAGAGAAGCAGAGTAGGGGCCCATAATGTTTCCCTCCACTTCTTCCCCCAGTAGCTTCTCCAGTCTTCCCTCTTGATCTTGAGCATGTTGGAAGCACACAGTGTGGTCTTGGCCTAACACCCTTGAGCAAGTGGCTCTGAGAAGCACTGAAGAGTGTTCATGCGTTCTTTCCATTTCACTGTTTGCTGAGCCCCAACTGTGTTCCTGGCACTATGCTGGGGGATTGCCATGGAAGTTTTTCCAGTTGTTTGAAACAAGGTCATGACACTGTGTGCCACAAGGAAGGGACACCTTTTCTAATGTGCATGAAGTCAGTGTATGGGTGAGTAGCTGGGAGAGCAAGAAGACAAGGCAGGGGTGGCTGTCCCTTCAGAGAGCTCAGGGGATGGCAGGGAAGACAGGCATAATGGACTGGAGTCAGGAAGAGACTACTGTGACAAGCCCATCATAGATCAGAGCTCTTGAGTCTCCTCCTTGGGGGGTGAGGGTATAGAGGCCAGGTCTTGGGCTAGGACAGCCCAAGGCAGGAAGACCTTGTATCATGATCCACCTTCAGCTCTAACCTCCCTATCCTTGCTCAGCAAAGCCTCAGTTTACCAGCTTCTGTGCAGTTGCTAGTGATATTGAAACTTCTACCTGGTTATCTCTAGGGACCTCCACCCCAGGCTTTCCTCTAGGTCCACCTGAGGTCTCAGTGCTATTTCCCTTGGGATATTACTGAAAGATTCAGGGATAAGAGTTCAGAATGAATTAAGTGTGGGAGTTCTCACCAATCTAACAGCTCTGAAACCTGACACAGCTAGTTTGCTTGTCTAGTCTGGGTTAACAGGCTCATGAACTCAGGGGACATTCTTCCTGACACATGGAGTTATCCAGTGTTCCTCAGACAGACTGGGTAAGGATCTGCCTCTACCCATCACCTAGGCCTCCAAGGCCAACACATCCATGTGTCAGTCATAATCAGCCTTGCTCACTAAGACTGAGCCCCTACTTCCCCCCTGCTCCTCAGACAATAGAGGCCATGCTGGAAGCAAGCTTTTCCAAGGTTGCCCTTACTTGAGGTTCTTGCTAAAGTTGGTTCACAGGTAGCTGCCTCCTGCTAGGATATAGACATTCCAGAACCACAGGTGACAGGATGGGGAAAGGGGCCATGCTCTTCTGCTTCCTCAGTTTCTGTGGGTAGCATCCTTCTCCAACAAATCCAAGAGGACAGAGTGGCAGGGTGAGGCCACCTGAGATTTTCACCCAGATCGGATTTGCCAGACTTTTCCTTCTTTATTCACCCCTAGCATCTGTTGGAGATCAGTGAGGCCATGTCCCCATCCTGAGAGCCCCAGCCTCAGCCCAACTCTGCAAGGGATGGGTCCTTCATGTGTCTCCTTACCAAAGTATTAGCAGTTGAGCCTCCCTCTGGCATCTCTTCCCCAGCCCTCACAATCTTCTGAATGAATCCCACCCCAACCCCAGGCCAGCTGCACAATGCACCTCCCATCCAAGGTGACCACCCCCTACTCTACTAAGGACCCTTGGAGTGTTTGTCTCGAATACCCTAGCCACCTGCCATGACTGGAAAGTACACTGCAGACACAGCAGTACCTCCTTGGGCATGGTGGGGCAGAGGCCCATTTGGGTGGGCATCACTGACTCTGTCTTCTTGGATCCCCTGCAGCACAGAGCCCCACCGCAGCGGACCCACTGCAGCAGGCCTACGCTGGAGTGCAGCAGTATGCAGGTCGTTAGTATCTGCTCGTCCCCTCGGGTCTTTCCTTGGCTATATTCATCTCTCCAGGCTCAAGGCACCTGGGTCCCCTTCCTACTCCACATCTAGGCCCAGCACTACACGGGAAAGGGAGGAGGTGGCAGGGTCCCTGGGAAGGAGGGAGGGCAGTGATGGCAGACTTACCCCTCTACCACTGGCTGGGTTGTCTCCTTCCTCAGGTTCCCAACATTGCCGAATACTCTGACACTGGCACTTAAATGAGTGGTGAGCCAAGCTGAGGCTTTGTCTGTGCTCTGCGTTTACTTGTCATGGAGGCCTGATTTCCTGTCCCCATGTGCCCAGGAGCCCTATGCTACACAGGAGCACAGGGATCAGGGCAGACCTGAATTGCTGCAAACTTCATGGACCCTGACCACAAAGCAGAGACCTGAGTTTGTGGGGAGGAGGGACTCTGGAGAGGAAGCATCTTCTGCCCGCTTCTCCCAAAAAGAAAAGGCGAGAAGAGATGGCCTGGGGCCAGCAGATGACCAGATCACACTGAGCTCAGCCAAGCTGTTGACCAAGCTGCCTCCTTTCTTCCCACACTGGGCAGCACATTCCAGTCATCCCAGCCCAGTTTGTGCCACACTGCCTGGCCTGGCTAAGGCTCTTTTCCACTGGCTTTGGAGCTGACAGTGTCCCCTGAGGAAGATGAGACTCACTGGCTTGGGAAGCTGGCCCTGCTCAGCTAGAGACCAGTGGAAGCCCTCTCACTACCAGGCCCTCCCTAGCTGTCACCTTGGGTCTTCTGCTGCGGTAGCCAGGCTAGGCTGCTGAGGGAGATGGTCACTCCTTTCTTACCTTTGACCTTTTCCAATTGAGTACAGAAATACCAGGTTTGTCCAACTCAGCCTTCTGCTTATGGGGCTTACCACAGACATGCTCCACCTTTCACCCAGTGAGGGTAGGTGAGCCATGGCTGGCCACTGTTCCAGATAAAACTTGTCTGCTCCTAGAACTCATACACACATGCACAAATGCCCACATCCATATGCACATGCCTCTGCTCTTCCTACCATTTCTCCTTTATGGGTACCCCAAACTGAAAGCAACTTTCTCTGAAGTGGCCAAGTTGTCACACACACACACACACACACACACACACACACACACACACACACACACACACCCCTTGTGACTGGTGACTTAACTGCCCAACACTGAAATCTCTCTTTTTCTTCCTGCCTCTCACCCTGTCTGTCTCTCTCTGCATCCTGTTGCTACCTTTCGACTCTCTTCGGCCCTCCAGCAGCTGCATACCCTGCTGCCTATGGTCAGATAAGCCAGGCCTTTCCTCAACCACCACCAATGATTCCCCAGC
Source organism: Zapus hudsonius (assembly GCA_004024765.1). Lineage (NCBI taxonomy): Eukaryota > Metazoa > Chordata > Mammalia > Rodentia > Dipodidae > Zapus > Zapus hudsonius. The sequence continues at coordinate 71,505 of PVHP010002151.1, forward strand.
AACAGAGAGAAGGTGAGTCTCAATCCCTCCCTGTCCCCTTCCCCAAAGAAGATATCCACCTGGGCCACTGGCTGCCTCAGGCTCTGGCTGGGGCCTTGGTTAGAAAGCCAACCGTGTGCCTGGAAGTGGGTGGGAAGACAGTGCTGGGAGAGGAAACAGTCTTCCATCCACACACAGGTGTGCATCTTGTGGGCAGTTCTGAAAATTAAAGTGGCAGCCAGGCCAAGGGTAGGTGACCAGATGTAATGCCCCAGGGACTAAAAAATCAAACACAAGATCCCTTTTTTTTAAAATCCCCTCCATCATTTGCCTCTGGGCTGACACAGTTCACATGGTTTTTCAAAAACAGTCCTAGAGAATGGGTAGAGCTATGTTCTTTCTGCACCAAAGCTCTTGAAGCAGCTCTTGAACAGGGGTGTGTTGACTGGTGGAGGCCTTGTCCCTTACTAGTGAGTTCCCAGCTTTATGGAAGAGATAGAGGCTGGTCCTGGGGGGTCTTCTAAGGTCCCTTCTTCTGCTGTGTTCCCAAAGAGAGATAGCAGAGCTGAGAGGAGAGGCTGGAGCAGCACCAGCCTCAATCACTGTGGGCCCCAAGAAGAAAATGATGAATAGTCTGAGGTGGTCAGGGAAGTGAGGTGCTGCAGGAAGTAGAATTCAAAAACCCCTTCTCTGAGGGGAGAAGGACTTGGCCATGGGAGGGAATAGGGAGAAGTAAGTGATGTGGCTGGAAGTGACAGCAAGGGGGACTAGTTCATCCTGGACAGACAGGAGATGCGAACTTTTTAGGTGACTAGGAGGAAAAGATGGAGCCTCAGGGAGGATGAGGATGGCCTCAGTGCAGATCTAGTGTGGGGGGGTCCTGCATGGCCATGTGCAGAAGTCTCAGTGTCACTAAAGCAGAGTAGGCACGATTGGGCATGGCAGGGCTTGCATGCTGCCTCTCCATCCCATGCCTGGAGATCCACAGAACAGAAAGGCAGGAAGCCTTGTGTGAGCAAGCCCTCTGGGAGACCTTCCCACAAAGGCTGAGCTTGAGAGGCAGGGACACCAATAAGATCCTGTCTTCTTCTCCCCATTGGAAGTGTGACCTACAGCAACATCATCGAATCTGTCCCAGAAGCCCAGCTGACATGTTCTAGAGATTTCTAAATGCCAGACCTGCAGCCCCTGAAGCACACTGCACCAGCATAGTGGGATATAGGTTATTCTGAAAGGACTTTGGGTATCTGCTAGTCCAAACCCCAATAGACCCTAGTCCCTGAGTGGTTGATGACCTGAACTTTGAAGCATACCCTTTGTATCTGCCAGTTTGGCCACCTCTTTTCCAGGACAAATTATGCCACCCCTCAGTCTCGGTGCCCTCACCTTGACTGTAAGGTCAGTGATGCCCAGTTCCTAGAGAGGTGTGAGGACCAAACTTGCTCAGCTCTGCTCTCCAAAATAAAGGCAGCAGCAAGTATTTACACACAGTCCTTTCTCCACTTAATTGTCACCTCCTCCAAAGACACTCAGGGGATGCACCCCAGCTGCCCTAGGTCAGCACCATAGCAGCATTATATCTCCAAGAGAACCAGAGAGATACATGGTGGGCCCGGTCCATTCCCTCACCTCATGCCTTTCTGGCTGAAGCTGAGTGCCCCTTGGACCCCCCATCCATGAGCCAGGGTACAAGTGAGAGGCCCTTCCCTGGGATGTGGCCCTGAGGCCTGCACTGCTGCTACCTCCTTCAGCTGGGTCACAGCCACAGAGGTGATCAGGAGGCCTGGTGTGGTGGATCCAGGCCTAGAGCTATGCCACAGACCCTGCTTGCTATAGTCAGCCCCTGCATAGCTCTGTCTTGTATCCTGTGGGTTTATGAGCCTCTAAAGTCTGACACACCCACACACACCAGCTCACCCCCCACACACACTGTGTACATTTAACTCTCACTTCCTTTTCAGACCTGCTCCAGCTCTGAGCAGCTGAATCACACATACCCCGCTCCCTATATCAACCATGGTGGGTGGCTGCCACTCCAGCCTCTCTTTGGAGCAGAGAATATTCCATACCTACATCTCTTTCTCCTGGTCATGATACACCACCCGACAAGTTACTCCAGGAGAGCAGGAGAAGGGTTTGGAGTGAACCGAGACAGTAGCAGAACCGTGGGCTCACACAGATCATGGTGTTAGGAGTGGATTGCCAGGGAAGGCTGGGGTTGTCATGGAAGGAGGAGGACTCTAGTGGGGAGGTGGGTGCTCCAGGCAGGGTAACCTCAGGAGGGAAAGATGCTGCCAGGCATGTGATGTGCCTGGAGAACCCCAGGATCAGGCAGAAACGGGGGCTGGAGCCAGACCAGAGCCAGGTCCCATAGTTGCATGGAGCCTGCAAAAGAAAAACTATTTCCTGAGCCCTGCAGTAGTCAGTCTCTTTGCACATGGTCACCTCCCCCTGTGGACTACCGCTGAATGTCAGGATACCCTGGAAGGATCCTCCTGCCTGCTCCTGTCTTTGAGCTGAGCCTGAAAACCAACAGATCCCTGAGTTCCCCCCCCCCCCACCTTCCAGACCACCTACTCCACAGAAGGGAGAAGACATCCCTCAGGGACGGCTGTGGCTGCAGCTCTGCCTGGGGCTCTGTGAGGTCTGGGGCAGTCATTTTCTGTCCCTGAAGCTGCCTGTCACCATTGCTCTGGGTCGGGCCAGATGGACCTCTGAGTCCTGCCTGTCCTGCCCTCTGGATGTTGTGGGGTCTGTGAATGGGGGGTACAGAAAGGGTTAGGGGTTCAGGCTGACTGCTGAAGTTGAGGGTGGGCACTCAGCCACACACCATACCGATGTGACTGAGCCGAGACCCTGTCTCCGAGGGTTCTGGTCTCTTTAGAGAGAACAGATATGACCTCATGGACAAAGGACCCTGGGTCTGAGACAGGTGTCAACATGGAGTATAGCTATCAGGAGAAAGTGAGAATGAGAACAGGAGGGAAGGCATGCACCGGGCCAGAGAGGAACATGAGTGGAGAGGACTGGAGAAAGCAAATGTTTTTCTTTAGAGAGTGACCTGTGTGGTTGGAGAGAAAACCCTCCAGGTATGGAGAAAGCTCAAACTACAGAAGATGATGGATTTACTTTGACCACCAGAAGCGAGAGGCCAGATGAACTCCTGGAGAGACAGGGTGGAGGAGAGTTCTGCAGTGAGTGGCTTAGATTGGGTTTCAAAGCTGGCTTCCACACCAAGGGGCACCCAGCTCCCTGGGGATCATCACAGGGTACACTCACATGGCCTGCATCAGTGCAAGCCTAGCATGAATGCAGGGGACAGGACAAGGGCAGGACTTCCAGCACTTGAGTGGGAGTGAGGGAGCACACCTGAGCTCAGTTCTGAACGCGCCGTCTACTGGCAGAGTGCCTGGGGGAGGCCAGTGGCTCAATAGGCTCTGGTGGGCAGGGGAGGACTTTCTCTAGGCCATAGAGCTGGTGGGTGGGTAGGAGGAGGAGAGGGGGAGGGACAGGGGAGAATCAAGAGCCAGTTTGTTGCCCTCCAGCTGGACTATCTGTGAGCCTTGCTGGTCCTGGGGAAGAAGTACAGTAGTTTCTCACTACAAAAGCCTTGTATTGGTGCCTTTTTTTTTAACTTACACTCATGTCTAGACACCATCAGGGATATGACCACGAGTCACTTCAAAGGTTAACATGTGGCAGATGCTGTTTAAGATGACAGATTATAGATTGCATCTTGAAAATATTTCCATTTCAGAGAGTTGAAATCGAGCATTTGAAAAGAAACAGAAAATTTTGATCTGGAAAAATCCAGATTTCCAAGCACCCCAGAGAACCTGGAAGGGCTGTAGTTTATGACAGATGTGTAGAGCTCATATGGAGTCAACAGGCTGAGTTCACATCATCACTCCACCTACCCTCCTAGCTGTGCCTTTTGGCAGGTGACTTAAGCTGTCTGGTCCTCAGTTTCCTCAATTGTGAAGTGGAGGTGGCAGTGTAGTTCAGTTAGAGGTAACTCTAAGGATGAAGCAAATCCCTAAATATCTAAAGTGCTTAGGATAGGTGGACATGTGTTCATGTGTGATGAGTTCAGACTCTAGATTTCTGTGGTAACCATGGGAACTACATGTGAGTGAATCCCTTCTTCGTGCTATGTGCTTGACCAGGCTGAGTAAATCTTGCTTTCTATCTTCAAGACTAGGGAGGAGTGGGAGGTTCTGGGCTGCTGGTAGGAGCGTCAGGCTAGGCAAGTGAGTGGGCCTAGGAACCAGTCCCCTGTCCTAGGGACCAATTTGAGCTGAGCTTCACAGAGAAGGTGACAAGGAAAGTATCTCTGTCACCAGCACAGGACCCAGGTACCTCAGGACAGTTCTTTAGCCCTTGCCAGAGTAACTCCCTGTTACTTCCTCAGCACCTCATTTCAAGGGACACACCTGATATTCACCCCCATTTTCTCATCAACTGCCCTCCAGTCCCAGAGCTGCCAGGACCCCCCATGACTGATCATTTGACTAAAAGACAAGGGAGGCACAGAAAGGTTCAATGACTTGCCTGAGGGCAGAGTGGAGATCAGAGATGACACTTGGGACTCAACTACCCCTTGCTCTTTGGGGTCACCCTTGGATCTTGAATGAGCCTCCCCTCCTAACCTTGCCCCTCCCTCCCTGCTGTGCTGCCTAACTCGCTCACCTCTCCTCTGTCTCTCTCTTCCCCTACCCCGCCATCCCTCCTCCCTACCCACCCCCTCCCCTCACCGCAGGGCCCGAGGGCTGTAACCTGTTCATCTACCATCTGCCCCAGGAGTTTGGGGACGCTGAGCTGATGCAGATGTTCCTCCCTTTCGGTAATGTCATCTCCTCGAAAGTGTTTGTGGATCGGGTGACTAACCAAAGTAAACGCTTTGGTGGGGGAAGATAACCAACCAGTCAGCACTAGGACAGGGGCTGCTCCCAACAGACTCACAGTGTCCAACTGCTTCTCACTGCTCCCTGGGCCCAGGCTCCATCTCTCAGCCTTCTCTGTTCTATTCTTTTGGCTTCTTGGCTTTCCCTACCCACCCCACCTAGTTCTCATCTCCTAACCCAAGAAATAGGTGACCTCTCCCAGCCCTGAATCCCAGTTCTAGTCCAGCAAACAAGGAAAGGAGCCTTGTTGGGCAAGGGTGGAAGGGTAGCATGCAGAGCCCAGAGCATCTGTCTCCCAGCAGCCTCTTCTCTCAAGCTCAGAGTGTGTGACTAAGTCCTGGGGTGATCCTAGGGTGACAGTCAGCCAGAGGAGGCCCTGTCCTACCTGCCCCCTTTGCCTTCTCTCCACCTCTCTGTCCTGCCGCTTTTCCTCTCCCTACTCTGCATCTTTCTCCCCTCATGCCATGCACTGACTCCTTGCCCCTCCCCCTTCATCCCTCTCAGGCCACCAGAGCTGGGCATTGCTGAGTGAGAAAGAGATTGGTCCCTGCCCCCAGGAAGCCCAAGTTCTGAGCTCATATGGAAACCTCAGCTATTTAATAGCAGTGAGCTTTGCCAGGTGCCAAGGAATAAGGCAATAAGACAGAGGAAGAACAGATGTGGGGCTGGGGTGAGAGGAGACAAAGGACATAGAATCAGGCTTCTGAGGGAAGGAAAAGAAGGCTCCTGGGACCAGTGAGGGAGGTCCATGCTGAGCTTTGGCTATTCTGCAAGGAAGCTTCCCATGGTGTGGTAGGGCGTAAAAGATTGTAGGAGAGAATACAGCTCTCAGGCAGTTGGCCTGGTGGCAGGTTCTACATTGGAGAGGGACACATGGGAGGATCCAGGAGTCTGGTTAGCCACATAAAGTGCAGGATGAAATCTGAATTTCACATAAGGAAAGGATGCTCTTTTAGTACATGTCCTATGAACATTGCATGATCTGTGTTTTGAGTAATTTTGGGGATATGCCGAAAAAAGTGCTCACTGCTGATCTGAAATTCACCCTTTTGTTGAATATCCTTATCCAGAAAGACCCAGACCTCTTGGGAGCTGAGTCTGCCAGAGCCTCCAGATTAACCCCCAGATACTGGGTGTGTGAAGAGAGTGGGAATCTGTGATGGCTGGGGACCCCAGGTCATAGCTGGGATTGGGGAAGGTGGTGGAGGGGAGAGGGAACCGCAGAGAAAAGCACCAGAAAGCATATACTGAGGAATTTCTCCTTTGTAATCATGAAGGGTTAAGGACTCGGGATGTGCTCCCTAAGGTCAGGATCTTAGTCCTGTTGTCCCCTTCTCTCTGGCAGCTGCCAGAGGAAATCTGTGGGTTCTCCAACGACATCGAGTTGTCCCACTTACTTATTTCTTGTTGGATATCTAAAGACAAAGGAGAAAAAAAAGACAGGGTTGTACCCATCCCCTGCCTGACTGGTGTTTTTCCCTATGAATGTAAATACAAACTGGAAATGGGTTGGTTTTCTGTAAGTCACAAATGTCATGTGAAGAGGAAAACAAAAGGAACCCAAAAGTGCTGGGACCTCTGACCTCAGCCAGACTTTGCCTCCAGCTGCATCTCATCTGGACACATTGGTGCTGTCCCTCTGGGCACAACCTGATTTTCAAAGTCATTTCTTCAGAGTCTGTCCCAAGTCTGCCTGGGCAAGCCTCAGTCCACTGATGTTCTCCAGGACCAAGACGGTCCTGCTTCTGGAGATCATTCTCTGTACACCTCTACTCACTTTCTTCTCCACTAAGCCCGAATGCTAAGACAGGCTTTCCTGCAATGCTTCCCCAGTCTGCTGCTCCCCCTTAGGCCACTGGGTCCCTGGCTCACCCCTGCAGCACAGCCCTGAAGCCCTCAGCCCCTCTCCCTGCTTGCCCCTCCCCTAGACCTAGCTCCAACACTCACTCGAGGGCAGGTCTTTGAATACTCTGATCTGAGCCTCAGTGTCATCCTCATCTGTGCAGTGGAACAGTGCAGGCGACCCTCAGGGATGTAGCGAGGGTTCATAAAATGAGAACAGACCCTCTGCAAGTGAAAGCAAGGTTGCTGTTAGTAAGCAGTCCTCAAAGGCTATATTACCGTTTAAGCAGAATTTTCTAGAAGTCTTAATGAGGATATGCATAACACAAATGTTTCCTTCCTTGAAAGGAGGGTGGGATTGAAGGGCATCCTATCTGGAAGGCTTTCCTGGGTGTTTGGGAGGCAGGAACTTCTTGAAGGTGGATGAGAACTGGATGGAGGGCTTTGAGAAGAGAGGAGAGATTCCTGAAAGCTCTGAGTCCCCAGTTGCAGAAGAGGCTTCCTGCCCTGACTGCTAGTCACTTGAGAAAACCAGAGCATACCTAGCTTCCAGAGACCTCTTCATTCTTCCAGAAAGCTGGGCCTCTTCCTCATTGGCAAACCTCAGGCTCGCTCCCCTCCCAATGGCTGTTCCTCCCTTTGAGTCAACCCTAGACAGTCCCCAGAGCTGCTTCTTTCTTTCTCCCTTCTCTCTTGCTTTGCTCCCTTTCCATTCAGGTACAGTCAGTGCCAGGGCTGTCAGTGTGGGAGTGAAAGAATGAGGGTATGGCATGTTACCCACAGTCAGGTGGGAATGGAGTCTGGGGAACAGCAGTAGAAACACGGACGCACACGTGTGGAGACTGCTTTGGTCTGCTGAGCACTGACCTTAGTCAACAGACAAATAGGTCAATGGAAGGAAATGGGGGATTGGAGGCTTTGCTGGACACAGATGCTAGTTTTGTGGTCCAGGCCTGACTGGCCAATTATGCATGCACTTGTGTGTCCACACATGAGCAAGTGGGACACGTGCACGCATACACTCTTCCCCCATTTTGATAGTGCATGAACCAACTAGGAAAACCAGAAGTCCAGAGAAAGAGAGGACTATGGAGAACAGTGCCTGGGGCGCTGGTAAAAAAGGGAGAAAGCCACCAGGTGGGAAGAGTGAAGGTGGTGCTTCTTTGGGAAGAAGTCACAGGAGGCTTGAGGTCCCACCAACAATTAGCCAGGCCTGGCCTGGCCGTGTTATCATCTCTTATCTAATGGCCATTGGGCTTGCACTGGGGATAGGCTGTTAAGTTTCATAGATTTTACAGGAGAAAGGCCTCCGAGGTTGAATGAATTCAAGCAGGTGCTTGGGATGAAACAGTTACGAAGGAAGGCTTACTTACGGGAGAACTTGGGGCAAAGAGCATATTTTATAATGCTCCTGTTCTGGCTTCAGGGTTCTGGCTCTAAGCCTCCTGGACCACCGAAGCTCTTTCCTTTTGGGCCAGTAAGGGACATCTGCTGTAAAGTGTCTCTATGAGGAAACGCATTGAATTCCCAAAACTTGACCTCCATCTAGGAAGGGAGCGATGTGATCGATTCTATTGGGGTGTCGGGAGGAGTGAAGGGGTACAGAACACGTCTGCGGTGGGTTCCGGGTTCACAGGAGGGTCGTGGCACAGCGACCATGTGTGCCAAGTTCGCGGGAAGGTCTCACGCGTGGCCCAGCAACGGGTGTGTGCTTAGCCCAGGGAGGAGACAGCACCCGGTTCCTACCCGTGGAAAGGGCCCCCGGGCGAGGCGGTGGGTGCAGGGGGTCTGTCGTGGGGCCGGGGGCCTGGCAGGGGGAGGCGGGCGCCCTCCCCTCCCCTCCCCCACCCACCCCTCCCGGGCCCTGGCACAGCTCTCTCTCCCCAGGCCGGCACCCCGTGCCCTCCCGCTGCCAGGCCCCCTCCTGTCAGGGAGGACAGTGTCCAATAAGCTCCTCGGCCCGCAGGTGTGTCCGCCCTCTCCCGCCCGCGGAGAGGGCCGAGGGGGCGGGCCGGCCGGGGTGGGGCAGGCCGCGGGCCCCCCGGGGGAGCGAGCGGGCGCGGGGCGCAGGTGCGGGGGGCGGGGCCGGGGCTGGAGGGGCGGGTCCCGGGGCGGAGCCTCGCGCCAGCCCCGCCCACTTCTCCCTCCCACCCTCCCCCGCCGGGAGCGCCCCGTGGACACCCAGGCCCTCGTCCCTCGTGTCTCGCCAGGCTTCGTGAGCTTCGACAACCCGGCCAGCGCGCAGACCGCCATCCAGGCCATGAACGGCTTCCAGATCGGCATGAAGAGGCTCAAGGTGCAGCTGAAGCGGCCCAAAGACGCCAATCGCCCGTACTGAGCGCCGGCGGGAGCGGCCCCCGGGGGAGACCAGGACTCGCACAGGTAAACCGTGGGCGGCCGGGGGTATGGGCACGGGGAGGTTTGGAGAGGGACATCACCGGACGGACCCGCCGCCTCCTCGGGCCTCCCTGGGTCCGAACCTCACTGATGCCTTGGACCCGATGCGCCCACCCGTCTTCACCCAATCCAGGCAGAAATAGGAATGGGGAGTCCCTCGTAGCGCCAGGGCAAGCGGGAGGGAGCCCAGGGCCTGGCAGTCCCGTTGGCCAGAGACCCTGGGTGGGCAGATAGAAAGCTCAGGCCCCATAGAGAGGGGTATGTCGCAGGCCAGGGCCTTCTCCCTGACTCCCAGGCTCTCCCCTGCCCAGTTCTGTGTGGAATGTGCTGGAAGGCCCAGGCCCATGACCCTTCATCCCTACAGGTGCCCTAACACGGTCAGGAGATCTTGACCAGGAAACAAGGCAGGAGACACAAGCTGGGAGCAGGGAGGGGATAGTGTTGGGAGTCCTTTCAGACTTAGTCCCACCGTGCCTGTTCAAGCTGGGTCCTCCCTTACAGGTAGGGGAAGTCAGTCACTCCTCTTTCAGACCAAGCTTCTCCAGGGCAGAGCAGGGTAGAACAGTTTGCAGAGAGAGAGAGAGAGAAAGAGAGAGAGAGAGAGAGAGAGAGAGAGAGAGAGAGAGAGAGAGAGAGAGAGAGAGAGAGAGAGAGAGTTGAAGTGTGTCCAGACCATTAAGTCCACCTTATCTATTTCTCCTGGTGCTGTCCACCCCTACAGTTCCCAGCCTAGTCATGGACCGGAAATAAATGTCACATTTGGGCTCTCCTTGCTCAGGTTGCACCACCACACTCTACCACTGGTTTCGTTTAGCAGTACTGTGCTTGGGGACCTAGGTACTTGAGGTGCCACAGGGTCCAAGACTGAAAAGGAGACAGACTGCAGATTACGTAGCAGCGGCAGGTGTGAGAATTGTAGCTACAGAGAAGCCATGTTATCAGCATTGCAGGACAGCCTCACTAGTGACATCTAAACAGACTTGAGAAGGTAATGGAGGACTTCCTAGGGCTGAGTGGACACCTGGTCCAAAGACCAGCAAGGGGCTGGGCTTGGGCTGAGAATGGTGGGAGAGATCTGAGGAGGAGAGGATCACCTGCTTGGGGCCTGCAAACCTCTGTGTACACTTTGCTCTCTGGTTAGCCTGCATTCATGGCTGATACTGGGTTATGGGGGCCGAAGCAGGGATCCTCTGCATCTCAGTCCAGGGCAACAGCAGGCAGTGTGGAGTAAAGGAGGCAATGTTTAGAGACCGTTGAAAGAGCCCAGGGCATGCTTGCTGAGGAACCAAAAGGATGTGAGGGAAGGAGGGCTTTGACTCTAGTGAGTGGGAGAGCAGCTTAGCGAGAAAGGTCCAACTCAAGTGGTCCAAGGAAGGTCAGAAGTATGGGGGGGTCTCCAGTTCCCCGGTCTCCCCCCCACCCTCACCCCTATCCTGCCGAGGTACACGATGTAGCTGGCACTTGGAGATGAGGTAGAGACTTGGGAGGAGTTCTTCCACCAGAGAATGCCAAACCCACAAAGATAACCACAGACCTTTGCAAAGATAGGCCTGTGTGTTGTGTCCCCTATTCTGCCACCAAGTTGGCTATAATCGCACACACACCTAGTTGGCTAGCACACACAAAGGATGGTGGGACTAAAAGCATGCACCTCCTGTAGGGTCCTGTGCCCTGGGCTTTGCCAGCTCGCTGTTGTGAGCTCTGCAGACACCACTGCTCAGGCCTGGCCTGGGTAGAGCCAGGCTGCTGTAGCTTTGGACCTGGACCCTGTCTAGCTACAGCCCAATTGTTTTAGCATGTGGTGTCTGACTTTGTTCTGTATAGTCAGGTTAACTGGGGTTTCCTAGTCCTCAATTTAGCTTCCCTATACTGGTCAGTGACCCAAGGCTGTGCTCTGTGAGGCCCCTCATTGGGGGCTTCATACAAGGGAGGCTGTATTTTTATTTATTTTTTAATTTTTTTATTGTCCATAATGAGTTACAACATTTAGTGGGCAAACAATGAGTTGTTATCCCCAATTCCCCTCCCCATTCCGCTGGATAACCTCCTCCATGGGTCATCTGGATCAGTCCTTGTGACAGGGGACCATGGATAGCCTAGTATTCAGCCAGGTTCTCCTGGCCATGAGGGAGGCTGTATTGTGTGTGTGAGACCCAAGTGTGTCTGAGATGAATGTGTGTAGGAGAGTTCCTTAATGGAGCTTTGAGAGGAGGGGCTACGTGTAGTCAGGTTTGAGTTCTCATGCCTCATGGCTTTGTGTAGCCAGGTAGTGAATTGAAGCCAGGGGAGAGAGGAGCAAACAGTGGGGAGGACTGCCTGCCAGGCCCTGGAACCAGTGCTGAGGGAAAGGAGGAGTCCACAGGCTCCTTAGCTGCTAGGCCTCTTCTCATGCCAGAATGACCCTGCATCCAGACCCAGGGGGTCCAGGCGCAAAGACTAGAAGTAGAGAGGCAGTCAGGATACAGTGGGCATGTGGCAGTCCCTGGTCTGAGTGAGCAAGAGCCAATGTTGGGTGGGAGTCAGGTGTCTGGGAGTGCTTGGGGAAGGCTGAGGGGAGGCAGGTGGCTGCCTGGAAAGGGTCTTGGGGAAAGCTAAGCTGGAGGCTAGGTGTGGGCTCCAAGGAGAGTAAGTGGGCTGGCACAGCTTACCCAAGGTATCAGGGAGATCCCAGACTTCCTTCCCACGTATCACTGGAAAACAAACCAAGAGTGGAAGCACGCTACACTCGGTGGCCCCGGGGGTTGGAGAGCCTGCAGATAAACCTGGGATGTGGAACTCCTGGCACAGGACTGAGTGGTGCAGAGGAGCAAAGGGTAGGGAGCAAGCTCACAGACAGCCATGGGGGGAATGGAGCTGGGGACCCCAGATCCGAGTGTCTCAGGAAGTGGAGTGGGTAGAAGCCAACTAAAAGCTGAGCAGCCTGATGATGCCAACAGAGAAGAGACCATTGTCAACCACTAGGCTTCCAGCAACAGACACAATGTGTTAGGGAGTCAGACAGCCTGGAACACTGCTGGTGCCATGAGGAGGAGACAGGAGGTAGAGGAGAGTGGGGGAAGAAGGGGTCAGCAGAGCCATTGTGAGGAGCAGCAGGGTCTGGAGCTCTAAGGCTCCCATCTTGCCCTCTCAGGGGGCTGTACCCCGCAGCCTTCCGTGTGGTCTTTGATGAGCACAGACCCTTCCAGGGCTTCAGGGTGCAAAGGCAACCTCAATTTGACCACCTGGTGAGCAAATCAAAGAGTGTAAGGCAACCATGGAATGAAATCAGTAGTGCCCAGGCATGTTTATAGAGTTCAAAGAACACTAATGTAATTTACTCTTAAATCTCGAAACCAAACATGTTCATTTCCCAAAGGTTCTGAGGAAAGAGGTGTGAGCACTATGGTGCTCCTGCCCGTCCTCCAGTGGGGGCCAAGGTGGAACCCACAGATGGGAGGGCCAAGCTGATGCCCAAGTGTGCCACACTATGGTGGCTGAGGCCTCAGGGATGTCGCTCGCCTTACTTGCCCACACAGCCGAGGGACCACCTCAGTGGCTCCCTGGGCAGGTCTCAGGTGGAGCCATAGAAAGCAGGGAGGTGGAGCCTCTGCCACTGGGAGGAGAAAGAATCCAGGGTGGTAGAGCTTGCTCCCCAGTCCTGCTTGCTGGCCACCGTGGTGTGAGGGGCTGTTAGATTTTTCCTGGCCCTTCACCAAACTGCCCGTGCTCCTTCCTCTCCCTCCAGGGGGCCCGGTGTGAGGTTCTGCTCCTGTTCACAGTGTACCATGTGTCTGCATAAACAGCTGTGTGTGTGCGTGTATGTGTGTGTGTGTTGATGTGCCCATGTTGTCTGTCCACTGGCTTTCTCCATCCTTTGAGTTCTTTTTGGTTCCCTTATGATTTGAGTGCTGTTTTCTCATCCATGCTTTCACACTGCTGCTGTGGTCTGGTGCTGTATAAATATTTTCCCTTTTAATTTTGTTTTAACTTCTTCCTGACCCCTCTTTGCCCTCAACCCTCTTCCTGCCCTCCCCACACTCCCAACCCCACCTGCCCTGTCCCTGCCCACCCCTTCCCCCTGCCCACACTCTCTTGTCCTCTCTCTTTCTCTCTCTCTCTACATATATAAATATATATATAAATCTTTTCTTCTTTTGTCATTCAACCAAATTCCAACAACCCAACCAGGGCCAGTCAAATCCACCACAGTCTCGCGCTGAGCTAGGAATAAAGTTCACGTAATCACATGAGAGTGGAGAAAAGTCCCCCATCCGTAAGTTCAAATCAACTCAAAGTTCACAGTGTGACATGATGGCGTCATGTAACAAGGCTAAGAATCGGTTGCATGACACTTGCCGTCAAGTTTCGTGGAGGTGCTGTGATTGGAGCGTTTTTCTTGGATGTCGTACCCGTTGATGATTGGCCAGTCATGATCACACGTGCATCTCTTGACCTTTGTGCTGCCACGATCTTTTTGCTGTGCTCATTATCGTTTTGTTCTTAGTGCTTGCAGTGGTTTTCCTTTCTGTTGTTTGGTTTTTTCTTGTTCAGCGTTTTTTTTTTTTTTAATGCTTCTCTAGATGTCACATAGAGAAAAAAACCAAAAAAGAAAAAATTAGTAAAAATAAAGATGAATTCCTGAATTATGAAACATGGGATCGTTTAACTGTATAAACTTTTTTTCTTAAAAAAAATAAGGAAAACATCTTAAAATATGCGTGGTTGATTTACTTGCACTTGAAAATATTGTGATTTTATTTTTTTCTAGAAATTTGGGGGCCTTTTTCAATTGACACTTTACTAGGTCTGGTCTTTTTCCAGTTAGGCTATTTTAAATCTCATCTTAAAAGGAAAAATGAAAACCAAAATCTCTACAGTAACAAAAATGATTTAAAAAATAATTCTAAACCAAAAAAAAAAAAAAAAACAAAAACCTACAGTCCAAAGCCAGAGGCCTCTGAAAGAGAGCCTGCTAACAATTTTAAGGTTTGTATTATAGCCATTTCTGCTAAATTCAAGTGGGGAGGGGAGTGGGATCCTGGGGGCGTGGGAGGGTATTTTTGGTTGGTATGGAAGAAATAGTAGTGACAAAAGCAAAATGCATCTTTTTGTTTACAACTGAAAAAGGGTCCTTGACAAGTGTTTTTTAATTTTCTTATTATTTTATTTGGTGTTGTAATTGTTTAGACTGCTGTGTACGGTTTGCTGTTTGTTGAATCAACAGTGTGAAAAACCTGCCAGCATGGATTGATATACGCATGACCTTGTCCCCTCCACTGGGGGCTTTGCAGTTCTAACTTTCTTGATGTAACCAGTCACCCCATGTATAAGTGGAAGCTGCTTGCTAGAATGGAGATGAGTCTCATTTGTTAATTCACAATAATTAAGCATTTGCCTTCTGATTCTAGTCAGATCATGATTTTTTTCCCTTAAAAGCAAAACAAAAAGTCACTATTGGAAACAAAATCAAGAACTGTCTGGGTTAATTTTATTTGACAATTAAATCTGTTCTGACCTATTTTAGGTTCTCCCACATTCCCTGGAAGTTCTGAATTTCTTCTAAATTCCCTGGCATGTATGAGAAAAACATTACGCATGTGCATATGTGTGTGCACAGATGCGCACACATACACACATATCCATGTATATCCACATATGTGCAGGTGAAAATATTCTACACATATATCCAGATACACACATATATATACACAGCCTCGCAAATAGTTACTGGCCTCGGGAAAGAAGTGGTTGGCTGGAAAATGGGCAAGAATTTGGCAAAATTTGAGACACAACTGGGCCTTTTCCTCAAGCCTGGGAGGAGTGGCCTGTTTCACTACATTTTTGCTCTCTCGTTTGCTAGGCTTCTGTATGCATATGGTATCTGGGCTAGATCCCTCGGGGACAAGCTGAATTCCAAATTCATATCCCACGGCCCCAAATTCTTCCCTTAGATCTGGAAGTTCTTCAACCCAGAACCCTTCTAAAGGAAGCCAAGTCAAGAACTCTCAGCCCCAGCTCCAACCATCGCCACTAGACCACCCAGTGGTTGCTCACTCTGACTAGAAGAACAGATTTCTTTTGGCTGTATCATGATCATGACTAATTCTCATACTGGTCTCTTCCTTCCCTCCCACCATCCCCCAGAGCTCCCATATCTCCCCTCAGGCAGGTTCCTATTGATGTTTGGATGTGACTTGTGTTTTCACCTTTGGTTTAATCAGCCCCGATTTTCTTCATTTTAGGGCAGGATGCTGAACGGGCTACATTAAAAAACAAACCTCTCTCTCTCTCTATTTATAAATGAGAACTGTTGGATGACACCTTTGACATATCAGCTGATACCAGTCAAGCTGAAGACTCCAGACACTCTGTGCGATTATAACATTTCTTCAAGGAAAGTAGAGCGTATATGGAGTTCAGAGGGTACGTGTTTGGGGAAAAATATAAATGACATAAAGAAGA
Organism: Zapus hudsonius; assembly: GCA_004024765.1. NCBI lineage: Eukaryota > Metazoa > Chordata > Mammalia > Rodentia > Dipodidae > Zapus > Zapus hudsonius. The sequence goes on from PVHP010002151.1 coordinate 87,068, forward strand.
TGATGATGACGACGAAGAAGAAAAATGAGACAAACAAACAACAACAAAAAACATACAAAGGCAACTTTAAAACAAAATAGTGTGCCCAGATGGGGAACCTGGAAGGCTGGGCACCGGGAGGAGGCTGCTGCTGCTGCTGCTGCTGACCGACCCTGGGCTTTCTTCAGCCCCAGGCGCCTGAGGCAGGCGGGCAAGTGTCCGGCGGGGCCTGGTCCCCAGCGGGCGGCTGGGAGGCTGCCACTGAGCATCTTCTGTCATTCCTTTAGCTATTTAGGGACCAAAGGACCAAACTTTTTATTGCAGATGTGTAGCTCTGTCTGATAGAGGCGGAATGGAGACCTACCTTCTTCCTGCCTCCTGGCTGTTCTTGAAACAGCTTAGAGCAATTCTACGAAAAAAAAAATGTAATAAAAAAACTAAAAAAAAAATTTAAAAAAAACAAAAAACAAAAAAAAAAGGAAAAAAAAACCTAATGCTTCAGTGCTTTTAAAAACAGCAAGATAATAGTTCTTTGATACTTTGAGAGGCGCTTTGATTACCCTCATTGAAGTCTAGGACACTTTCCTATGGTTTTCTGTATTATATGTCTGGATGGAGCTGTTAAGATGAACAGATTGGTGGATCTTTGGGGAAAGCAACCAAGACATTAACCATGAAGTGTGAGAAATGGAGGGGAACCAAGGTAATGGTTGTGAAAAGTTTGTAAATGCTTCTAACTCTTCCCCCCTCTTAAAATCATAATAGTTGTACAGAATTTTAAAAGGAAAAGTTTAAAATACCTATATCATAGAAGAAGAAAAAAAATTAGAGGAAAGCAAAAAAATAAAAAAAATAAAAAAGGAAAAAAATACCTTATAGAAGTTAGCGTTACTGCTAAAAAAAAAAACCCATAAATCCCAGATGTTGTAGGACTGTACTTCCGTAGAGTTTAGACTGAGCATCGATCCCGGCTCCCCGCGAGTCCTCCAGGGCCAGGCTGGACGGTCCAGACCCGCGGCCGGAAGTGCCGCGGCCGGAAGTGCTCCGCCCGCCGGAAGGGCCCGCCGCCGCCGCCGCGCGTGCGCACTCGCTGCTCGCTCGCCCGCCCGCCCTCCGCCCGCCTTCCGCCCGCCTCCTCTCCTCGCTTCACTCGCCTTCCCCGCTCGCTGCAGAGACTTTCGGGCCAGGCCAGGGAGAACTGGGAACTTTTCCAACAACTAGAACAACACACACACACACGACACACAAAAACCTTAAACAAGAGAGAGAAACACAAACAATCTTTGAAGAATTTCTGAAACTGTTTACAAGGAATTTTGAAAAACAGGGATGTTTAAATGATGCCGGCTCTGTTTTTCTGTAAATAAATTTGCATATTTTGTAGGACTTTTAATTGTAATGATAGAGAAAAAAACAAGGAAAACTATTTAATGAAAGCACGATATTTATCTTTGGTAAATGACTTTAGAGCAGTTAAAGACATTGCTTAAAAACTTCAGAATCAGAAAAAAAACACTGAATTATTTAAGAACACATATATTTTAAAGTATAACATATTTATTCTAATTTATTTGCACCCTTGGGAAGACTTGCTTTGGCACTCTGCCTCAATAAAATTCTCATTGATGTCCATTTGGAGGCCCGGGGACTCTGGGACCTATCTTTTTTTTTTTTTTTCTTTTTTCTTTAGAAGAACAAATTTCAGGTTCCTCTCAGGCCTCCTGCCTTTCCTTTCTGTCTATTTTGTTGTTTTTTTTTGTTTTCAGTTTCCTTTTTCTTTCTCTTGAATCCTCCTTTTAGGATATCCAGATGTTGTATAAAAAAAAAAAACCAACAGCTGCAGTTCAGTACAACTGCTCTCTTCACACTCAACTCCCTAAAAAGTCCTTGTAATCTTCTGTAACTATTGGATGACGCTTTCTCCAGCTTAGCCCTAAATAAAGCACAGTTTAAAAAAAAAGATGGCTCTTCATTGGTCTGTCCGTCTGGGGTTCTGCTGCCATGGAACCTCATTCTGAGCCTCAGCAGTGTGGGTCTCTGGGGTGGCAGGCCTGTTCTCCATGTCTCTGAATGTCCCATTGCAAGCCCACTTTTTTGAGTCTCTGGGGAGAGATGACCACAGTGTCCAAACATTCCAAAGGAAAGCCAGGCTGCCTGACCAGGAGTTCCATAAGGTGGCCGATGCCTTGGCACTGTCCCTAAGGAGGCCTTGGAGGGAAGTGGTTGCTATAAAGGAAGGATCGTGGCAGAACCCCTTGTCACTGTAACCTCTCGCTCTTGGTCATGCACCAGGGTCTGTGTGGACAGTTTGGCTGGATGGAGAAACCTGAGCACAGGGGACAGTCACTGGCCTGAGGAAGGACATAGGAAGAGGCCGTGGGCTCTGCTCCGGGAAGCTTCTTAAAGTTCTGTCTAGCCTACACTTAGATCTGACATAGCTGTCCAGCTTTGAAGGCCTGCGTGTGGGTGAAGGAGTTCTGAAGGTGGAAAGGGGAATTAGGACTTGGAAGAGGCCAGGCGTGGTCTTGAGTGAGAACCTGGACAGTTGCACACCAGCTGCATGCCTTCCTCAGGCCCACCCAGGGCTAGTCCTCTATGCTGTATCTTCCCACGTCCCCTCCTTGCCTCTGCCCCCAGCTTTCAGCTTTGCAGCCTGGTCTAGAGACGAGCAGACGCTCTCCAGGCTTCAGGTGCCCACTGAGGGGAAATAGGCCCCTCTGTACAGACCCTCTTTCTTGGAGGATGAGCATGGCTTCATTCCTGCCTAGCTTTTCAGGGTGGTAAGGAACACTGCTTAGAGCTCCAGCTGAAGAACTCAGCCACCCTTCCTCCCACCTCCTCCCAGGGCAAGGGGCCATTCCCTGTGTCTTACCCAGGTCTGGGGAGTGTCAGCAGGAGAGAAGTGCATTGAAAACATGGGCAGGCCTCTGAGGCCTTGGCATCACTATAGGACAGTTACACGAGACAGGCATGCACCATCCCTAAATTAACCCCCCCACTCTGTCCACAAGGCTGTGAGCTCAGAGGATTTATGGCTGTGCCCATCCTGGGGACTTGGACTTTTTGGAAAAGTTCACTCCCAGCAGCTGTGTGTCTGACTGAAGGGATGCCGCCCAGGGAGGAGTAGGATGTGTTTTCTCAGGCCTTAGAGGGTCTGTACATTTTTAAGCCTCAAACGATTCAAAATTGTGGTCTCTGTTGGATATTAACAGCTGAAAAGTCAGAATCAGCAAAATGATGACAGCCTCAAGAACGGGTCACTCTCGGGTTCCAGGGGGCCTCCCTGGAAGCTACCTAATTCTTTGTGTCCCCAGCCCCGCCACTGACTCCCCTTTTTTCTGGGACTGTCCTGCTGCCATGGAAGGTGCTTTGGGTCAAGACGAGGGGGGCCCTTGCAGTTGCCATCAGAGATGGGCTGAGATGCTGGAGGGCAAACTCGGCCTCTTCCAGGCTTGGCTGACCGTGGGGAGGTGACATCGGCAGAGCCACATGGGGACAGGCTGCTTCTGTAAACTGGGGACTGAAAGACTGTGTGCCTCCTGTGTGCTTTGTGAACCTGGGTGGAGGGACTTACAGAGCCTTGGAAAATTTGTTGAGCATTTTCACAACATATCCCAGAGGATTAAAGGGAGCCTGGGAGTCACCCACAGCTTCTCTACCTTCCCTGGTTGAGAGCTTTTGCTCTGGAGGGCCAAGTAAACTCAAACTAAATCGGTCCCAGTTTCTCCTTATGTAGTCCTTGCTGGGCCCCCTTTTGTGCTATGGGACCTCTCCCTAGCTCCCCTATTTGTAAGAGACCTTCTGTCGATTAGTGCAGATGGTATTTCCAGCATAATAGTCCAAAGTAAAGATACTGGTGTCATAGACCCCCGTGTGCCCACACAGGAGTTTCACACTCACCAGCCAACTCACGAACCAGTTTGACAGGCACCAGAAACCAATCATTTCCTTGAGAAACGCCTCAGCTTTGCCCCATTGGTATTTTCTTTGTTGCACTGAGATCTACCAGCTGGAGCTGGTGAGAGCTTGGCCACCAGCGGTCTCTCCACAGCAATCTTGGAAGGAGCTTTCCTATGAGGGCAACTTCAAGGCTCTCTCTGAGGCGCCTCCTTGGTGTGACTGAACCTGTCTCAGCAGCATTTACAAAATCCCTTTGGTGCTACCCGTAGATATATTCCTCACCTCTCCATCAATATGTCTCTTTTCTGTGATGCTCATATGAAGATCATGCTTATGGAGACCATTAATAACTCCTACCTGCTCTGGCTTTCCCCAAAGATCTGACATTTCTAATTCTGAGCAAGAACCCTCCTGGGGAGAGAGTCTTCAGTAGTAGAGGGGACACAGCCATGCCAGCATCTTCTCCCCACCCAGTGCTGTAAATTCTCTACCTCCCTAAGCGCTGGAATGTGCCTGGGTCACTACAGTTTCTCTGGCCACAGGAACTGTGGGGCCAGTGTTCAAATCCCTCCCCATTGAGCTTTGAATCTGCCTGCCTAGAAGGTGGACGAAGAGGCATGAGGGACCCAGCTCAGCCCAAGGCAACAAAACATCAGACTTAACTGTGAACCCCGCTTGGTCAGTTCCCAAAGTAGAATCCGTCCTCAAACACAAATTATTAGCTGCCTCTGATGTATCACCCTCAAGAGACTGTTAACTTTGGGCCGTTCAGGTTTCACATCGCTGTTGACTCTCCGGCTGCAAGAACAGGCTAGAGATCACTGAAGCCTTGCTCCAAAGATGGAAATCTTCTGTAAATGTCTTTTAAATAGTGCTAACTGCACGTGGAGTGAGTGCATCCACAACACGCCCCCACCCTCCCCACAGGCTCTGGGCACTGGGCTCTTCACCTTAACCTTTCCTCTGTCTCCCTAAGCTCTCACTCTCCGACTCTCACATGGTTCCCATCTGCCATCCTCAACATGGCCAGCTCCCCAGGCCTGGCTCGGGCCAGCACCTGCTCCCCAGGCCTTCTCTGTCACCCAGCTCTTTCTTCCTGGTAGCCCATCTGCACATTGCTTGGGGAACTCTGGCTGCCTCCACCTCAGCTGCTACCCTTTGGTTCTTCTCCTAGGTTCCAGAGCATAAAGGCTTGGGCTAGGACTCCAGAGCAGGATTTGACTGTCAGTCCCCTTCTGTGTCACGTTAGAACAATTGCTTAATCTCTGAGCCTTGATTTCTTTAAGTCTGCAATAGGATAATACTGCCCCACGGCAGTCCTGGGACATAAACGAGCTATAGCCCCACCCAGCCATGCCCCACGCCCAGGGGTCTGAGTGGGAATCTTTCACAGATGCTCAGAAGGCTGGGCAGAGATCTGTTCCTTTCCCTTTCCTTACAGTTCCTGACAGTTGACATCCCAGCTAGAGCAAGCTTGAACTTGACATCAGGCCACTGAGATCATTTTTCACAAAGATCAATTTGCCTGAGCCACTCTGGGAGAGAGAATTCCTCGTGGTGGTGCACACACATCTGGTTCTCGCTGCTCTTTTCTAAGGGTGCCGGTTATCAAAGATCAGTGTTACCTGCACTCTGCCCCTTCCTGTCCCCGAGAGTACCCCGGGGCCCTGTGCTGGATCCTTGCTCAGGGCCTCAAGCTGCCTGCTAATTTGGACTTAGTGGTTTAAAAATATTATATGTTGTGGGGTTTTTTTGGAAGAGGTAATATATTCATGTATTTTGAAAAGTAGGAAAACGGATTTAAGAGGTCTTTTCTAAGCCTGAATCTGGGTCAATTCCCTTCCCTTGAGGAAGATAGAGTATGTTCTTTGTCTTTTTGTTTTGTTTTGTTTTTTTCCTCTCTGAGGCAGGGTCTTAATCTAGCCCAGGTTGATAGCACCAGGCTGGCCTAGAACTCATGGCAATGCCTCAGCCTCCTGAGTACCAGGATTAAAGGTGTACACCACCACGCCTGGCTCTTAACCAGGTTCTTTAAATGGAGTCTTTAGGGTATACTGGTGGCAGGAATTTAGCTTCATTCTTTCATCTATCTAGCTGTTTGTCTTTCTGTCTGTCTGACTACCTATCATCTATCTATCTATCTATCATCTATCTATCTACTTAATACGTGTCTCACTCTATAGCCATGACTGCAGCCTTGCCAGTACTGAGATTACAGACATGCCACCACACTTGACAAGGGGTCAATGCAGTGTCCAGCAGTGGAGTGCTCAGGACTCCGAATGAGCAGCCACGACCTTGTCATGGAGGCTCTCCCCTTTGTGACATGCATGTAGCCATTATTCATAAGGTGCTTGCTCTGTGCTAGATGTCATGTTAAGAGCTACTTGTAATCTCATCTAATTCCCACCCTCATTCTATGATGAAGGTGTTATTAACTCTGAGAAGAGTGTGGCTCAGAGGCGACAAGTCTCTTGAAGAGATTGCCCAGAGCTGAAGCAGGTCTGTCTGAAGGGTTGCGCTACGGAAACACCTGTCTCCCCCCACAACTGTCAGGCCCGCTTCAACACCCCCTTCTCTGCATGATTCATAACCATACCCCTCCAGCCTTAGCATATGCCATCCATCTCTCCCTTATTCACTCCCTTATTCCCTTGAGGACCCTCATTTTATTCTTAAGAAATGGCCATGTCTATACGGATTTGGGTGCCACTCTCCTTCCCTTCACTATCATTTCAGTGGCAGCTGGAATTTTCAAGGGGAGGTAATGGCGAGTTACTGAACTAGAAATATACTAGTTCCCCCTCTCCAGTAGACCTGAGGGGAAAGAGATTTAAAGAATTCCAAAGACACAGTTAGACTGTTTTTATTAACAAGGAAAAGAAATTAAACCAAAATAAATGTAATATTTGCTAACAGTTTTCTGTAGCTACTGGAAAGTAGAGAGCATTTTGGGCTATGTCATCTCTGTTTCTCAAGACACTGAACTCTGGAGGAAACTATAAGCAGCTTCTTAAGATTGGGGAAGACTGGTTCTCCATCACTCAGAATAAAGAGAGCATACCAGCAACCTCGGAAGGCCATACTTCCCCCACAACGGTTCCTCTCATTTTTAAGGTCTCCAGCATGTCTCATGGCTGACATCATCCCTCTCCTCCCCTCTTCAAGGTCCCAGCATGCCTCATGGCTGACATCACCCCTCTCCTCCCCTCTTCAAGGTCTCCAGCATGTCACATGGTTGACATCACCCCTCTCCTCCCCTCTTTAAGGTCCCAGCAAGTCTCATGGTTGACATCATCCTCTCCTTCCCTCTTCAAGGTCCCAGCATGCCTCATGGCTGACATCATCCTCTCCTTCCCTCTTCAAGGTCTCCAGCATGTCACATGGCTGACATCACACGCTCCTTCCCTCTTCAAGGTCCCAGCAAGTCTCATGGCTGACATCACCCTCTCCTTCCCTCTTCAAGGTCCCAGCATGCCTCATGGCTGACATCATCCTCTCCTTCCCTCTTCAAGGTCTCCAGCATGTCACATGGCTGACATCACA